>OX401422.1:3121741-3299241 GCA_947846245.1 Cerastoderma edule
TATTGGGTGTAAGCAAACAAACGCCAAACTATGCTGTATATGGTGAACTTGGTCGCCTACCAATGTACATCCTTGCAAAACAGAGAGCTATAAAATTCTTTATCAAGATATTAAATTCCCCTGGTTCTTTGATACAATTTTCTTATTTTGATCAACTTAATAATATTTCGAACTCATGCTGGTCTAACAAAATGAAAAGTATTGTTGAACATTTGGGTTTTGGCTATTTAACTCGAGGTGTTCAAAGTAACATCCCACATTTCAGAGCTTTGAAATCAAGACTTCGTGACCAATTCATGCAAGATTGGTCTAGCTACATCAATAACTCATCAAAACTATCATATTATTGTGATTTTGAAGAAGAATTCGAATTTGAAAATGATTTAACCTCAATACAAAATGATCATCTAAGAAAACATTTGACCAGCATTCGTTTGAGCTCACACCCACTTGAAATTGAAACTGGAAGAAAAAATGGTATTGATAAAAACAATCGCCTGTGTAAACTATGTAGCATGAAAGTAGTCGAGTCTGAACTTCATTTCATATTATGTTGCCCAAGATATAGATTTTTACGTGAAAAATACATGATCCAGTTACCACATCCAACTGTTAATAAGTTTTATGGTCTCATGTCCTCCTCGAATCATTGTAAATTACTAAAATTGTCAAAATATATTAAGGAAGCTATGGATGTTAGAAAACATATATTGGAAACGATGTTGAATTGACTACATTTAATTGGACTTGCCAGTTATAACTACCCATGGTTTTATGATTGTTCTGTTGTTATGTTTCTTTTTTGTGTTGTATTATATCTTTTCTGTAATTTCATATCTTTGCCATGTTTGAATTGTAAATGGATAAAGGCAAACCTTTTTTGCCGTTGCTAATAAAATGTATGTATGTATTATTTGCGTTATTGCTCACTGATTGTCGTTTAACAAATTGTTTGATTGAATTGACAGCTTTTCGCCGAAAATGGTATTTTGCGATGTCAACAAATAGGGTAAAACGGCTAAAATAAGTCCGTCATCAAATTCGCTTGGTAATTGAAGTGTTGATAACTTTCTTCTGACAAATATACTAAAATTTATTAAAAGCTATGAATATGTCCGAAAACAAGTTTATCAATCGTTATTTTGCGAAAATAGCCCATCTTCCAAAAGCCATGCCGTTTATCGCATTTGTACAAATCGTGTAATTCGCCCTTCATTTCCGTTTTGATTTGTTTACATCTAATTTTGACTTTACACAAAGATTGTAAAGGCCAAATATAACTAATCGAAGCAAGATAAAAACGATCGATAGGCTCGTATTTGAAGGCAAATAAGTATTCTGTCATAATTGTGCTACTGAAAAGCATGACACGAAGCGGTTACCTTTTTGAACACATTTTTTCTAACGTCAAGTACAAGGCAAGATGGAGGATGCAAATTTTGAGGATGGTGTGTTCATGCTTCTTTACACAACACCTCATATCTCATTTATTTGGAAATTTAACGCTCGGCTGCTCGACATCGAAGTTAGCTGTTTATCATTCCGTTGAGTTTGCCATCTAAAATTTATCGTAATTCGAGAAAAGCTGTCCCGAAAATTGGGTAAATTTTGTGTCTGCTGCCCTCTCACTACATGACAAAAACACCCGACGAGGTTCATTTGACACTTGCCAATTTTTTTTTCATCAATAAGAACATTTCTAAGTTGCCACGGCTTGTCTTCATGCTTTTTCACATGTTCATATTTGGGAGTGTTGAAAATCTATTTTGGCCATGGCATAGTCCTTAACCAATATTAACAAAGTGAACATTTAAAATGGAGAATTTCTTCGGTTTGATTGGTTCTCAACGATTCTCGGCTGACCTTGTTCTATTGCTAATTGTAACCAAACCGTATAGTATCATCTCTTCTAAAGGCACCATGTGAACGTGTTACAGTCCCAATTCCTCTGTAAAAGAGAATTTAAAGTACTTTAAGTTAATTTTTACAATTTAAGTTTAAATGAGCCTAAGTATGGCTTAAATATAAAAGCAGAAACTGAAGACAAACCGCCGTATTGGCAAATGTTGCAACAAAATATGGTTTCGGCAATTGTCGCAACACCTTTGTCAAATGTCGCGAAGCAAGCTTATGTTATATATAGCAGGGGAGAAGGCAATTGTTGCAACAAAATGTACCTTTGCTAATGAGTATTAAACATTTGTTAAGCAATCTTGGTTTTAACAATATTTTCACTAATTTTGATAAAAACGTTAACTTTTTTCCTCTTTTAAAACAAAGAATTAGAGACCAGTATATCGAAAACAGGCATAGTTCACTACAAACTTCACCAAATATATATATAATGAATATCACACGCCTCTTGTGTTGGAAGATGAAGAACTGTTCGTTTCGATAAACCGTCTGCAATTTTGTTCGAATGAAAAAATAGCACTTAAGTGCATTAAAACATTTCAAAGATTACATTCGGCTAACAATCTAAAATTCACTGAATTTACCCATCAATTTCTTTTCCAAAATTAAAGCTTATTTGAAAACGCCCTTGTAATGAGGCAACTAAAACACCCTTGGATACGTTTCGCTTCGTTTGAAGCGGGATTGCAGTAAAATCGAAAAGGTGAACGTACGATGATTCACATAGCTTTGAAGTCCTATACCGTTTTACCAAACAACTTACGGAAAATATTTATGTAGGCCATAATTGATAAACATGGATAGTATCTTCAATAAAAGTACAATATTGCAATGTGACACATCTTTGGAAGCGTCTCGGAGAGACGTTCCCAATGACTTGTTACTTTGTAATATTGCTTTGTCCAATATTGAAATAAGAGGAATTGTTGTTTTAGACTTACGCAAACCTTACGCGTAAACGGGTTTAGTAAAACGGTACCCTTGTTCATAGATGTGAGGAAATTTGGAAGGTACTGTAATATGATATACACTTAGGAAATAGTAATTGGAAGCAATACTACGCCGTGTAGAATTATTTAAAGTGTGTATGCAGTGAATAAGTATCTTTTGTAATGTTTTAATCTAAAAGCGTGAACTCGCTTTTTAAGTTCCCGGACGTCATACAATAAAATGTATGTGTAAAATAAGGAATTGGGCTATTGTATTCAGCTACAATATAGCGCTTTATATTCGCTTTGTCAATATTTCGCGTTTTTTTTAGGTTCCTAAATTCGCGGGGTTTATATTTCGCGATGGTTGAATGTACCGCGAAATTGAAAAGATCACGGATAAGTGCCCTCCCGGAAAAGCAACCCTCGAACGTTTTTATCTGGATTACTTTGGATTACTCCGGAGATATTGCTATGTGTGTAAAATGATATATCTGTCTTATATTCAAATTGATTTTTCATCTAATCTTACCTCCTAATTGGTGACGTAAATTTTGAAATAAACAAAAACATCAAAAATCTACTAAATCAAATACATTAACTGTACATTACGTAACAATACATGGTGGGAGGGATAACAGAGTGACATCCAGGTAAAATGGCGACCGGACATGGCACGCAGAATTTATGTTGAAGATGCTTATTACCCCCCCCCCGCGAATTAAACGTACTTATACAGTATACTCCAAAAGAATATTCATAATAAAAGACACCGGAATCGCTGTATAAATGTAAATAATGACGGAAAAACCCACGGTATGACTAACTGGATGATACATCCACTGTATGGTAATGAGCAACCAATTCCGTAATCACTTTCGTTCTCTCTGTGTAAGTTCAACATTGCCCATTGTGTGTTATTCCGGCTATGCCGATGTAAAACACTTCACACAAAGAGCCTGTATGGATGTTTTAAGTGCTATCGTATTTGTATGAAATGAAAAATGCCAAGATTCATCTTACATTTTATTGATGTCTTTGCTGAAATGTTAGATAAATTTTATTTTCGTAAGTTCCGAAAAAACTCCTTTGATGTCTGGGGACTTTAATTGTATGTCAAACAACCATACAAAACGGGCTTGTTTCAACGAGATTTAATTTGACTTCTTACTTATCCCTTCTATGAACGTATACGTTTAACCCTTTCCCAAACAACACAGTTTCGACTGTCCCAAATTGAAAGAGTTTGCAGACGACATTTCAAAATGTGATGAAATTGTAAAATAATCTTCTGATAGGTCAGAAAACATTGTGGGAAAAAGAAAAAATGCTCGTTACAAGCAATTTCTACTTTTCCCACAATGATTTCAAAAGTCGTCTGCGACAAAGCGGTCAAATGTCGTTATTTTTTGGGAAAGGGTTAAGCTAGATCAATGATTTACTCTCATTTGTAAACATCTGACTTCAAAACGTTCATGTATGCTGATTAAAACCGCTTGTTGTTTAAAGGTGAGCTTCGAATGGCGAATTGGAAATATCTTTCATAGTCACCTTGTGAAATGGAGACACTCTTTTGATTTATCCATTTTCCTGTATGCATATGTCTTAGATCGAATAATGTTTGTTTGGTATGTTTGCGGAATTCTTCATCTGTGTCATGTGTGTATATTTAACATGCTAGATTATATGACGTATACAGTCAAACTTGTGTTAAGAGGTCAGCCTATGGGACAGATTAAATTGGCTGTTTAAGACAGGTTTGCTGCTAAATACAAATTGATGTACACTATAAATCTAACAATGGGACTTTCTGTAGAGGTTGTTATATATATATATGTATATATATATATATATATATATATCAAACAATACATTAGGTTCCTTATTTGCATAAACGTTCAATGAACGTAACAAATGCACTACGTTCCCTAATTTGCATGAACCTTCAAAGAACGTTACAGAACCCTTTTGGATAAATGACAACTTATAAACCACATAATGATGTAAATTAGATTTGAAACAACTGTAAAAGATTGATATCAGTTTATATATATATATATATAGAGACAACACAACCGATCAGTGTACGACAGTGTTTTGCACAGATCGGCTGTGTTTGTCTCTTTGAAAGGTTCATTTGCTCGGTTCGTTACATTGGTTGCAGCTGTGGGATTAAGACTTCTCATTCTATCGGAGTTGCCTTCCCCACTTATCCCAAGGGCCAAAGCCCGGCACGAGTCTTCTCTGAAGTGGGAGTTATGTAACGTTCGTTGAACGTTTATGCAAATTAGTAGCCTAATGCATTGTTTGAGAGAACATGCTGGTATATGTATAATAAACACAACCACTCAGTGTACGACAGTGTTTTTCACTGATCGGATGTGTTCGTATCTTTGAGAGGTTCATTTGCTCGGTTCGTTACACATTGTTATAGAGACCATGTAGGTTCATAGATACACAACCGACCAGCAGACGAAAGTAAATTTCACTAATCGGATGTGAATGTGTTGTAGAGGTTCATTTGCTCGTATTGTTACATTTTATACCGCGTTAGGTCTTACACTCGCCAGATACATCCTTGTCTGTCGCGCATGTCCAAAACAGCCAGTTTCCGATTGCGACTTCTCTACCAATGTTAGACGTAACGCTGCTATAAAGCATGGGTTAACATATACCACCAGAACCGGAAAGTTGCTTGTCAACGCATGCGGGGTACACAATTTGGCTATCATATGCGAGAGTGGCAAAAGTAGGTGGAAAGTCAAAAAAACCTTGAGGCGACCATCTTGTTCGCACATAAGATCGCAAACATTGGTCATGTGATCCATCTGCCTGAAAAAAATACTCTGCCCCTTTCAGGTTTTAACCGAAAGTTCCTTTTGTGCACCTGGAATGAGCACGATGTGTCGATTTATCGTCCTAGCATGGCTGGTTGTTTCAAGTGCGACCTTTGCGGATTCGTTACTGTTTCCTTTTGGAGGATCGACTGCGGACACGACAGTAGCATTAAGCGATGATACTCCCTTCACGGTATCATTAACGAATCCAATCAACTTCTTCGGCCGATCTGGCAATATCGATACTGTTTACGTGAGTACCTCACTAACAACACAAACTTTGATTCATTTGTCATTGCCAGGTTTCATTACATAGACCACTGCCATCATATACATAGCATGACACCGTGAAATCATACTCAAATTACTAAACCCGTCTCATATCCGTGTATTCCTTAACCCGCCTGATATAGGGATCCCTTAAATCTCCTTTTTGGCACTTCAGGCCCCGCTTCCCTCTTTCGCTCCGAACTCCACGCACACCCCTATATACACATATACGCCCATGTACACGCACATCCCTACATACACATATACACCAATGTACATGCAGATCCCTACATACACATATACACCCATGAACATGCACACCCCTACAAACACATATACGCCCATGTACATGCACACCCCTACATACACATATACACCCATGTACATGCACATCCTACATACACATGAACGCCCATGTACATGCACAACCGTACATAAACATATACGGTCATGTAAATGCACACCACTACATACATATATACGCCCATGTACATGCACACCCCTACATACACATATACACCCATGTACATGCAAACCCTACAAACATATATACACCCATGTATATGCACATCCATACAAACACATATACACCCATATACATGCACACCCCTACATACACATATACGCCCATGTACATGCACACCACTACATACATATATACACCCATGTACATGCACACCCCTACATACACATATACGCCAATGTACATACACACCCCTACAAACACATATACACCCATGAACATGCACACCACTACAAACACATATAGAACCATGTACACGTACATCACTACATACATATATACGCCCATGTACACACACATCCCTATTTACAAATATACACCCATGTACATGCACACCCCTACATACAAATATACACCCATGTACATGCACACCCTTACATACACATATACGCCCATGTACATACACGCCTACATACAAATATAGACCCATGTACATGCACTCCCTTACATACACATATACGCCCATGTACATGCACATCCCTATATACACATATACACCCATGTACACGCACACCCCTACATACATATATACGCCCATGTACATACAAACCCCGACATATACATATACACCCATGTACATGCATACCCCTACATACACCTATACACCCATGTACATACACACCTTTACATACACATATACACCCATGTATATGCACACCCTTACATACACATATACGCCCATATACATGCACACCCCTACATACAAATATACACCCATGTACATGCACACCCTTACATACACATATACGCCCATGTACATACACCCCCTATATACAAATATACACCCATGTACATGCACTCCCTTACATACACATATACGCCCATGTACACGCACATCCCTATATACACAGTTACAACCATATACACGCACACCCCTACATACAAATATACACTCATGTACATACCCACCCCTACATACATATATACACCCATGTACATGCACACTCCTACATACATATATACACCCATCTACATGCACACCCCTACATACACATGTACACCCATGTACATACACACCCCTACATACACATATACACCCATATACATGCACTCGCTTACATACAAATATACGCCCATGTACATGCACATCCCTACATAAAATATACACCCATGTACATGCACACCCCTACATACAAATAAACGCCCATGTACATGCACACCCCTACATACACATATACGCCCATGTACATGAACACCCCTACATAAAATATACACCCATGTACATGCACACCCCTACATACAAATAAACGCCCATGAACATGCACACCCCTACATACAACATACACCAATGTACATGCACACCCCTACATACATATATACATCCATTTACGTACACACGCCTAAATACATATATACGCACAGGTACAAGCACACCCCTAAATACACATTTACGCCCGTGTACATGCACACCTCTGAATACACACAAACGCACATGTACATGCACATCCCTTCATACACATATACACCCATGTACATGCACACCCCTACATACACATATACACCCATGTACACGCACACCCCTACATACACATATACACCCATATACATGCACAACCCTACATACACATAAACACCCATGTACATGCACACCCCTATATACACATATACGCCCATGTACACACATTCCCTTACAAACACATATACGCCCGTGTACATGTACACCCCTGAACACACACAAATGCCCATGTACACGCACATACCTTCATACACATATACACCCATGTACACGCACACCCCTATATACACATATACACCAATATACACACACACCCCTACATACACATATACAGCCATATACATGCACACCCCTACATACACATATACACTCATATGCACGCACACCCCTAAATACACATATAGACCCATGTACACGCACACCCCTACATACACATATACACCCCTGTACATGCACACCCCTACATACACATATACACCCATGTACACGCACACCCCTACATACACATATACACCCATATACATGCACAACCCTACATACACATAAACACCCATGTACATGCACACCCCTATATACACATATACGCCCATGTACACGCATTCCCTTACAAACACATATACGCCCGTGTACATGTACACCCCTGAACACACACAAATGCCCATGTACACGCACATACCTTCATACACATATACACCCATGTACACGCACACCCCTATATACACATATACACCAATATACACACACACCCCTTCATACACATATACAGCCATATACATGCACACCCCTACATACACATATACACTCATATGCATGCACACCCCTAAATACACATATAGACCCATGTACACGCACACCCCTACATACATATATACACCCCTGTACATGCACACCCCTACATACACATTACGCCTGTGTACATGCACACCCCTACATACATATATGCCAATGTACAGGCACAGCTCTACATACACATATACGCACAGGTACATGCACACCCCTACATACACATATACGCCCGTGTACATGCACAACCCTACATGCATATATACGCCCATGTACATGCCCACCCCTACATACATATATACGCACATGTACATGCACAACCCTACATACAATTATATGCCCATTTACATGCACACCGCTACATACATATATACGCCCATTTACACACACACCCCTACATACACATATAGACCCATGTACACGCACACCCATACATACACATAAACACACATGTACATGCACACCCCTACATACAATTATATGCCCATTTACATGCACACCGCTACATACATATATACGCCAATGTACACACACACCCCTACATACACATATACACCCATGTACATGCACACCCCTACATACACATATACGCCCATGTACATGTACAACCCTACATACATATATACGCCCATGTACATGCACACCCCTACATACATCTATACGTCCATGTACATGCACAGCTTTACATATACATATACGCACACGTACATGCACACCCCTACATACACATTACGCACGTGTACATGCATACCCCTACATACACATTACGCCTGTGTACATGCACACCCCTACATACATATATACGCCCATGTACATGCACACCCCTACATACATCTATACGTCCATGTACATGCAGAGCTTTACATATACATATACGCACATGTACATGCACACCCCTACATACACATATACGCCCGTGTACATGCACAACCCTACATGCATATATACGCCCATGTACACGCCCACCCCTACATACACATATACGCCCATGTACAGGCACACTTCTTCATACATATACGCACACGTACATGTACACCCCTACATACACATATACGCCCGTGTACATGCACAACCCTACATGCATATATACGCCCATGTGCCGCCCACCCCTACATACACATCTACGCCCATGTACAGGCACACTCCTACATACATATATACACCCATCTACATGCACACCCCTACATACACATGTACACCCATGTACATACACTGTACATACACACCCCTATATACATATACACCCATCTACATGTATACCCCTACATACACATGTACACCCATGTACATACCATGGACATACACACCCCTACATACACATTTACACCCATAAACATGCACTCCCTTACATACACATATACGCTCATGTACATGCACACCCCTACATACATATATACGCCCATGTACATGCACACCTCACATATACATACGAGCCCATGCACATGCCCACCCCTACATACACATAACGCCCGTGTACATGCACACCCCTACATACACATTACGCCCATGTACATGCACACCCCTACATAAACATTACGCCTGTGTACATGCACACCCCTACATACATATATACGCCCATATACATGCACAGCTCTACATACACATATACGCACATGTACATGCACACCCCTACATACACATATACGCCCGTGTACATGCACAACCCTACATGCATATATACGCCCATGTACACGCCCACCCCTACATACATATATACGCCCATGTACATGCACACTCCTACATACAATTATATGCCCATTTACATGCACACCCCTACATACATATATACGCCCATGTACACACACACCCCTACATACACATATAGACCCATTTACACGCACACCCATACATACACATATACACCCATGTACATGCACACCCCTACATACACATATACGCCCATGTACATGTACAACCCTACATACATATATACGCCCATGTACATGCACACCCCTACATATACATACACGCCCATATACATGCACACCCCTACATACACATTACGCACGTGTACATGCATACCCCTACATACATATTACGCCTGTGTACATGCACACCCCTACATACATATATACACCCATGTACATGCACACCCCTAGATACATCTATACGCCCATGTTCATGCACAGCCCTACATACACATATACGCCCGTGTACATGCACAACCCTACATGCATATATACGCTCATGTACACGCCCACCCCTACATACACATATACGCCCATGTACAGGCACACTCCTACATGCATATATACATCCATCTACATGCACACCCCTACATACACATGTACACCCATGTACATACCATGTACATACACACCCCTACATACATATATACACCCATCTACATGCACACCCCTACATACACATGTACACCCATGTACATACCATGGACACACACACCCCTACATACACATAAGCGCCCATATACACGCACACCCCTACATACACATTAACGCCCATGAACACGCCCACCCCTACATATATATATATACGCCCATGTACATAAACACCCCTACATACATATATACGCCCATGTACATGTACATTCCTACATACACATATACGCCCGTGTACACGCCCACCCCTACATCGCATATTCGCCCATGTACACGCTCACCCCTACATACATATACGTCCATGTACACGCCCACCCCTACTACATATATACGCCCATGTACATGCATACCCCTACATACATATATACGCCCATGTTCACGCTCACCCCTACTACACATATACGCCCATGTACATGTACAACCCTACATACATATATACGCCCATGTACACGCACACCCCTACAAACTCATATACGCTCATGTACACAAACACTCACT
Organism: Cerastoderma edule; assembly: GCA_947846245.1. Classification (NCBI taxonomy): domain Eukaryota; kingdom Metazoa; phylum Mollusca; class Bivalvia; order Cardiida; family Cardiidae; genus Cerastoderma; species Cerastoderma edule. Next base: position 3,133,291 of record OX401422.1, read on the forward strand.
CACACACCCCACACGCGTGCGTGCACCCAACCCATACACAAAACCTCTGTAGTATCAAGTATCGCACGAGCTCATACATTTTCCAAACATATACATGTATGTACATAGAGAATATATGGATGGTGTCGTGAATCGGAAATGTTATCGGGCAAGGCTAAGGAATATTATCCGGTGAGCCGAAGGCAAAACGGAAATAATCCGAAGCCGAGCCCGATAACTTTTCCCATTCACAGACATCAACTTTCTATTATATTTATCCTGTTACCTTTATGTATTCTTTCAAACAAACAAGATGTAAATAAAACACCAGAAAAGGAAAAAAATAAGTAGAGAATGATGTAAACATGACGTCATGTCGTTCTTATGACGCCATGATTCGTCATGTGCATGTGTTAGATGGTTAGTGCCGGATATCACAAGTGTTGTACGGTACCTAAGTATCGGTCCCGAAATGACACTTGTGACAGGATAAACTTATCTTTTACATCTAGGACGTACTCGAAATGTTCCCCATGGCAACACCTTGCATCAACTATTTTCTTACACTCTCAAACCCCTGCTTGTATATCTTAGTTCCTTTCCTTTGGCTGATTAAATCTCCAGGCTAGTCCTTGTAATTGCTTTCTGATTAGAATTGTGAATTTCTGCTTGGAACGTGTATTCACTGAAGCCACTACCTGGCCCTGATGAACAAGCAACTCTTAGGCAATGTTCGTACCTTTAACCCTCAGCTGAATTCTTTGACATAGTTAACCCTTGGCTGGGACCGACCATATGCTTATGCAAACAGGTAAGATCCAGGCCAGTCGCAAATTTACTTGATCGAACCTGTTTGCTACTCTGAGTATCTTCCCTCATTACCATTAAGCAGATATTTAAGATTTTGGAAAGCAGAGGACACATAAATCTATTTATAGAAAATAACCCAATATTCTAAGGGTTAAGAAATGATCCATACCATGTATTTTCAGTTCACTGACAATGGCATACTATCGATAGTACCCTACGGTGATTATACTCCAAGAGGCGCCTTACCCGCCGACTATCCAGCTATTATTGCGGTGCTTCATGACGATTTTAAGGCTTACGGTGCAAGTGCTTATTTCAGGGATTCAACGGCAACCTCGGACCTACAGGTAAAGTGGAATGACACTCGACACTTGATTCCTGCGATGAAGTTTCAATGAAATTAAATGTTTACTACCACATTTCCTCACATCTGTGAAATAACACATTTGATTATACACATGGAGTTTTCAAAATCCTCTTTAACCCTTTCCCAAAACAATCATCACATTTCGAAATGTCGTCTGTAAACTCTCTGAATTTGGGACAGTCGAACATTTGTTGTTTGGGAAAGGGTTAAGGAAATATGGCACAATAACACTGACCAATAAGATGATATAGCTGTCATGATTGTCTTGATCTTGTTGGCGGGGGTGCTTTGGTGGTCTGGTAGGCAGGCATGCAGGCAGATGCAGGTAGACATTCAGGCTGACAAGTAGTGTTTTGGCAATTTAAGCACGGGTTGTCGAATGTACAAGTCCGGATGACATAACGTTGTTGTCTCGAAAGTCTATCGTATTCCTATATCTTTTATGAGCCGTACATAGCAAAGTTAAACATTCGCGAAACGTAGATGCAAAATCTGCCAACCTAGTACACTGTTCTTAAGAATATGTGGATATACAACTGATCAGTGGATGACAGTGTTTTCCTCTGATCGGATGTGAATTTGTGTTAAGTGGTTTATCAGCTCGATTCGTTACATTTGTAGCAGCGATGGGATGATAACGTCTCCTTCTACTGGCGTTTCCTTGCCCACGTATCTCCCAAGGGTCAAGACTCGGGACGAGTCTGTTATGACCCGGGCATAGCAGGTGTAACGTTTGTAGAACGTGTTTGCAAATCTGCGAGTATAAAGCGATGTCTTAGGGAATATAGGGGTTAATTAATAGACAGCAGAACTGATCAGATCATGGCAGGGTGTTGCCTATCGTAGGTGACTGTATTGTGACGGTAAAAGGGTTTATATATAAATATTACTTCTACAGTCTCGCTGTAGAAGCCGGCTATTATGGGTGATTCGGTAGAGTGGTTGGCTTTCTCTCCAAGTTAGGTAACGTGTTAAGTGTTACGTACCTGGATGGGTGACCCACGATGGCCTTACTCCGAGAGGGACCCGATACACATTACAAAATTAGTGGCAGCAGTGGGAGTTGGTTTGATATCACCATCATTCCCGTACCCTTAATTGTTCGTCGCATGTTCACGATCATTGTGTCTGCTTTTAGGCAGTGTTTATAGTGGCAGTAGTATTTTCCTGAATTGTAAAAAAGTCAGTACCTGCCTATGTATGTTTGATGACATTTGTGACTTTGGGACGAAGTCAAGAGAAAGGTGGGAGAAATGTGACGGTAATAGGGTTCATGTATAAATACTACTTCTACAGTCTCGCTGTGGAAGCCGGCTTTTATGGGTGCTTCGGTAGAGTGGTTGGCTTTCTCTCTAAGTTTAGCAACGTATTAAGTGGTAAGTACCTGGATTGGTTACCCACGATGGCTTAACTCCGAGAGGGACCCGATACACGTGACAGTAGCTTCACTGGGATTTTCTTCTCGGTTCGATACATTGGTGAAAACGATGAGATGATGGCGTCTCCTTATATTGAAATTGCCATGTCCACGTATCGCCAAAGGCCATGACATTGGACGAGATTTCTTGAAAATGGGAGGTATGGCTTGTTCACATCTGGAAACCTACAGCAGTGCTAATACATGCAAATATAATTATGTTGTTTTAATGTTACCATGCATCTTCTTCAGCTTGCAGATACTTATGTCCGCGAGTTGTTTCCATCCAGTTCTTTCTCAGCTGCATCAGTGCTTGTGGTGACTTGGGACAGATTTCCTCGCTTTGCAGACAGATTTGGGGTAATGTAGCCTGTTATCTTTTAATCGGATTGTCCGCTTTTAATCGGATTGTCCGCTTTCAATCGGATTGTCCGATGAAAGACCTCCAAGGAACTTTCAGGACATTTTCCGTCAAGTACCTTTGTTCGATTTCAAATGAGACTGTCAATATCAGCATAGTCATTTAGTTAAAGTACACAAACTCAAATAGTTCATTTCATTTCAAATTCAAATTCAATTCTTTATTAGGCAATAACCAGCATATAAATTCCTTTAGGCCATGACAATGATGACAAATATGGACAGAAACACATATATGTAATATACTCAAGGATTACTATATAGGTTAATCATAAATCAAGTTTTCAATTAAATCACTAAAATACATAATGTTTGGTTCACAATTATTCATATATAAATATAAATGAACATAGACTTGTACCATCTTTAAAATGTAGATATCGAAAACGATCATTAAATAATTGATAAGTATTGTTAAATGCATATCCTTTTTAAGATCTGAACTTCGTTGTTTGATATGTGATAGTAATGATGAAATAGGGGACAAGTTCCGCGTTTTACTTATTTGTTCATTATATGCAGAGATCAGATATAGATATTCAAAAATATATTTTTAATACGACCAAATGTGTAAAAATTCATAGCACTTAAATATCAATGATACACAATCTCTGATCAATTTGGAAACATTTATTAAGGAAGCATTTGTAATAAGAGCTAACAGTATGCAAAGCATTGAGGCCTCAACAATGTAGAATATAGCGTCATGATGTTACTTTTCTAGTAGCTAGTTATAAAAAAAAAGTAAATACAGTGGACACATTTTATTTTGATAGTTCAAAAATGAATAGGGTGGTAAAACTCTTTTCTTTTTTAATCAGTATGTGTACTTTATGTTAATGTTCAATTGTATTTATATTATGTAAACTTTATGGTTTACGTCTTGAATAAGATATGTACTTGTCATTGCCGTTTAACAATATTTAATCACATAGATATGAGATAGATATGAGATAATACCTGTAATAACATAAGCTACAAATGATCCCTTCCACAGTTGACAAACACTTTCCAGGCGGCAATCGCGACGTCAGGCACCGTTTCGTACTTATTGTATATGTATGAAGAATTAAATACAAACAGAGTTACTTCCACGGTAAGTTGTATTTATATAATAGTATATCATTCGAATGAACATAGCCCAAGATAATGTTTCGTTTTATTTCGCGATGATAGGTCTTTGTGTTTTATACCATTATTCAATCACGGGCCTTTGTTACGGACGATGAGCTGAGTGTTGCAACATAAACACACTTGATAAAACAGCCTCATAAACGAGTACCTACATTTCTTACCAGAATCTCTCCCGAGTTATTTGGTGAATACGTTTGTAGGTCTTTGTCGGTGACAATGAGCTGTGTGTTGCAACATAAACACACTTAGTCTCCAGCGTGATAAAAGAGTACCGACGTTCCTTACAAGATTCTCTCCCGTTTTTTTGGAGAATAAATCTGTGGGCCTTTGTCGCGGACTATTAGCTGAGTGTTGCAATATAAACACACTTAGTCTCCAGCCTGATAAAAGAGTACCGAAATTTCTAGCTAGATTCTCTACCGTATTTTGGAGAATAAGTTTATGGGCCTTTGTCACGGACTATTAGCTGAGTGTTGCAATAAAAACACACGTAGTCTCCAGTCTGATAAAAGAGTACCGAAATTTCTTACCAAAATTGTGGCCGATATTTTGTATAATAAGTTTGTAGGCATTTGTCGCGGACTATTAGCTGAGTGTTGCAATATAAACACACTTAGTCTCCAGCCTGGTTAAAGAGGAACTGACGGTTCTTTCTTACTTTCTAACTACGTTCGTTCCCGCTTTTATTTATGAATAAGTTTGTTGCTCTTTGTCGCTGATTTTAAGCTGTGTACCACAATATTACTGAACTCGTATGTGCACGATGAAATAAACAAATATATTTCTATTGTTCCCTCAAAAGGTTGGTGCCACCGCGGGTGACGGGATAAGTTTTGAAGAACTTCCACAATCCAGGACCCCGGAGGTGCAACGACTTCATCTTTTATCACAGCGTCCTGGAGGCAGGTTGGGCCTGTTTGGGATCGGACTCGAAGAAAGTAATACCCTGTTACATATATTTCTTATCTCATGCCCGGTAGTCCCCCGTATCCATCTGATAGGCGAAGGGAGAAGACAAAAAGCTTACTGCACTGCCCTCGCCATTATGGAAATAAATATTGGTCCAAATTGAAAGCAACGATAGACAGAAACAATGATACACGATACATTTTCTTTGATACTGGATAGAAATCGTTTAGACAAAAGGACAAATTACTCAGTGAGGCACAGGATTCTAGATTTTATAGAACCAACATGTCCATTTACATTGAACTATTTAACGCAGACGCTTAGAGGAAATGTGTTATATGCCGGGGACAATCTACCTGGAAAGTTGTAACCCTACATTTATAACCGAAGTGTATTTCTCAGCTCACGGAAATACTCGAGTAGTTCCGATTACTAAATGATACTACATTGGATGCATTTATCGTCGAAAGGAATATTGGCCAAACACTGAGCATTGATAAGCACAATTGCATGGAGGCACATACATTTCGCAACATAAAAGCGAAAAAAGAAGAGTGGTATTTTCACACTGATGATAATTGATTTTACATTGAAACGTTCTCATTTTCACACACAGTTAAGCACGAGTTAATGGCCGCAAGGAAAGATTGATCTCACACCAGACATGACGATTATTCTTTAAATCCCGTCTCGATCCAACTTTATTTCATCCCTTTTGATTGATATCTTTTTTTTATTTTTAGGAATTCCGCCAACACCAGGTGAATATCTTACGTTTATAAAGAAGCTCAATTACCCTTGACCAAGACCATGTGGGTTCCAAACTGGTATCATTCTCTATCAAAACAGTACAACAAATAGTACAAAAGCTATTGAAAGCATAGTTTATTGAGGAAACGTCCATTCTTCTTAGTGTGTAAAGTTTATATGCCGTAGATCTAAAAAGCGATGTCACGCTTCTGGATTAAAATATATGTAAGTGTCACGTGTAAAAACCAGTTCCGTGAAACCTTTGGCGCTAGATGGGATCGAACCTAGGACCCCTGAGTTATAAGTACACGACTCAGCAAACTGAGATACCGATTTATCAAATCAGATGTGTCTCTGTGAATGGCATATAGGTACTGACGTTATTTTGGTAAAATTAGAACATGTTCTATAGAGTAATTCATTTATTGAAACATATCTAACGTTTGCATACCTGTCTTCCAAACACACCCCATTTACATTTGCTGTTCAATAAGGCCTTCTCGGTGGACTACCGGACGTTGTATCACAGGCATGATTTAAATCGAGTCACGTTTAAATGCATTCTACAGTCAATGTCAACACACCCCTCTCTTATACACCAACTTTTGACTATTTCAATTCGCAAGAGCATATGACTTGAAAAGTAAAGTAAATACGTATGCTTTTTCGATATAAGTAAGAAAACACCATGGAGAGTAAATTAAGATAAAATAAAAGTATCACGAAGAGTAGTTTATCCTGTTACAATGGCTAACAAACATCTAGGCAGCAGATTCAGCAACACAAGGTATTTCAGAGTAACCGAATGGAATGTAAACTTTGTAATTAGACAAAGGTTCAGGGTTCGGAAAGAATATATCTATCATTGCATGTTTAATTCGTCTCTAAACCGATGTTTTTGGTATTCATAATGATCTTCTTTCCAAGCCGGTTCTAACGATAGCTAACAATACAGACAGGATGACTTAAATGACCCTATATCTTGGGTACTCATTAAGACATCTCTTCACGATGATATTAACGCGTTTTTACAGATAGGGTGAACTAAGGTACCGAATATTTTGGTACACATTAGGACATTTCTTCAAGACGATATTAACGGGTTTTTACAGATAGGGTCAACTAAGGGACCTATCATTTTGGGTACACATTAGGACATCTCTTCAAGACGATATTAACGCGTTTTACAGATAGGGTGAACTAAGGGACCTAACATTTTTGGTACACATTAGGACATCTCTTCTAGACGATATTAACGCGTTTTTACAGATAGGGTAAACTAAGGGACCTAACATTTTGGTACACATTAGGACAACTCTTCAAGACGATATTAACGCATTTTTACAGATAGGGTGAACTAAGGGACCTAACATTTTGGGTACACATTAGGACATCTCTTCTAGACGATATTAACGCGTTTTTACAGATAGGGTGAACTATGGGACCTAACTTTTTGGTACACATTAGGACATCTCTTCAAGACGATATTAACGCGTTTTTACAGATAGGGTGAACTAAGGGACCTAACATTTTTGGTACACATAAGGACATCTCTTCAAGACGATATTAACGTGTTTTTACAGATAGGATGAACTAAGGGACCTAACATTTTGGGTACACATTAGGACATCTCTTCAAGGCGATATTAACGCGTTTTTCAGATAGGGTGAACTAAGGGACCTATCATTTTGGGTACACATTAGGACATCTTTTCAAGACGATATTAACGCGTTTTTACAGATAGGGTGAACTAAGGGACCTAACATTTTGGTTCACATTAGGACTCTTCAATACGATAATAACGCGTTTTTACAGATAGGTTGAACTGAGGGACCTAACATTTTGGGTACACATTAGGATCATCTCTTTGATACGATTCTAACAAGCACGTACAATAAAGATAAGATAAAGTGTGAGACCGTATGTCTTAGATACTTATTAGGCTTATCTCTTTAAGGCTATTCTAACGCGTTTTAACACTACAGAGATGATAGACTTAGAAACCTTCTATCTTATGTTCACATTTAGATCGTTCTAACTACCTCTACCAGTAAAATAGGCTTGTCTCTTTAAGACGATTCTAACAAGTAGCTACAATGTAGATAAAATAAACATAGAAAGACACACCAAATTAATAATTTTTTATCTTATCTCTCCACAAAAACAATCCTATCATTGGATGCACAGCCAACTGCGTCCGAAACACGGCCAACCCACACTTAATCGACGTACAGTTCACACTGTTTAGCACAGAGAAGTTCCTTCTACAGGCCCTAGACACGGCCAGCTTCGCTAACGGACAAAGGGTTGAGGCCGAGGGGACGGGGTGTAAAACATCGGTCAAGGTCGCGTCGCCCACGATAAGCTTTTCAGTGGATACCCTGAATACAACCCACCCGGGCTGTGGAGTTATATATGTAAGAGTTTGCTTATAGCTTTCCTTTTCTTTTTTTAGATTGTGTAAGGTGCTTTTTCACAGACAAGATATTTTGTAAGTCAACATAAGATGTCGTTAAAACTATTTACTCTTTTGTATTGCAGTTTGATATACAATTTAAAGTAGCTATCGAAAACAATATTAATTCAAAAGCGTTAACTATGTCTATTTTATACGCGGAAGATTATTGTTATTATTTAGTGCGCGTATCATACAACAGTAAAGATGTGAAGTTTTAAAGAAATCTATTCTTAACTTCCAAAATGGCTTACATCTGTGAACATGCACCTTTAATTTTGACCTGCCCTCCTTTAATTTTTCGATTTTCGGGATATTTGTTATTAGCTTTTGATATACTTCCCATCCCCTGTCAATAACAAGACACGATTACCTGATATAGTCTGTAACGATTTCAAGATGGATGAAACATCGTTTTCTACCATGATCAGCTTTTGATGGTCTATGATTAAAAAAGTTCATTTAACGAAAGCCCTTTGTAGATCGATGACCAAAAGGTATATTCTACAACTTTTTGTGGCATACTCAGAACTCCGAATGTGTTATTGGTACACAAACGCCTCATGGCCAAAGTACAGATCATAAGGATATGCCATGTCAATGTCCAAACACTGTTTTTGTCATTGATTATATGTAGAACTGAACATGATAATTCAGAGTTATCCAGAGGAAGAAGACAGCTTACCCATTTTCACTGTTGCCTTTCATAGTTGGATGACAGGAACCAAAGCTTGATTTTGTAAAAGGATGACAACATGCCGTATTTCATTATAGTCTTTTAAAAATGGATGCCAAAACAAAATCACGATTTCCTTTTGTAGGTGGATGATATTTTACAGAATGTTATTAAAGTGTGTTTACAGTAGATGACAAAACAAAATAACACGAAATTCTCTTGTGCGATGCTGCATTACAGAAAAGTTTTGTGTATGTAAATAACAATTCAAACCGGTTGCCTTTTTAAGGTGGATTACAACATGCTGAATTCAACATGTAGATTACGATTGTCTCTTGAATATAGATGGTAGCAAACTTAGTTTTACAATGTCAACTGCTATTGTCATTTATAGGTTGAAGGAAGTATGCTGAATTTATACGATGCAAGTTGTTTTTTACATTAAATGATAGCATGCTGCATTTAGCTGCAGTTTTCAATAGGTGGATGACAATACATAAACACGACTTTCACATGTATTCTGTATTTCACGATGGCAATTGCGATTACTTTTTGTAGGTGGTTGAAATCTTGCTGAATTTAACTGTAGCATTTAATAGGTGGATGATAATACAATAAACACGATATTCGTTTTTAGGTGGAAGACAGCATGCTTAATTTCACGATCGAAGTTTTTGATGATGTAGACTTTTATTGCAGTTTTCAATAGGTGGATGATAAACAAACACGACTTTCGCGTGTATGATGTTGTTGACAGCATGCTGTATTTCAAGATGAAAGTTTCGAATGCTTTTGGTAGGTGGTTGATATAATGTTGGATTTAACGGTAGCCTTTCATAGTTAGAAGGCAATACAATAAACACGATATTCGTTTTTAGGTGGATGACAGCATGCTGAATTTCACGCTCGAAGTTTTTGAGGATGTAGACTTTTACCGAGCCAACGATACGATAGTCAGCGTACATTGTGACGTCCTTCCAGCTAGGCTTAACCTTATAGCAGAGATGGGGCAAGTATCTGCTATTGTCATATTTCATTATTCTCATGTTTTTTTTACCGTTTTAGCCCTCCGCACTCTGCGGTTGACGATGGTTCAATCTTGCTTAACCAGCTCTTATTGGCAGTTTAGAATGGAGGTTTCTTTTTGTATACATCCCTCCTGAAGATTTTTCCATCTCAACAAATCCGAAATGGTGTTGGTGTGATGTAAAAGAAATCTTATACATGACTTTGTATTGTTCTTACCTCCGTTTTTTAACATGCAAATGTTTACTCAATAGACCACAGCATTGCTTGCACGAAATTGATACAGAGTCTTATGAAATCGCCGTGCAAATTTTTTTTTAAATCATGAACAAATTCCTCCTTATCAAATTTTTGGCGGGATATGACAGTCCACCATGGGTGTGCTTGGCCTTGTTTATCACGTGACTTATTCCTTTCCCAAATGTTCCACTGTTTCAAAATGAAAGAGTTTGCAGAGGACAATTCAAAATGTGATGGAATTGGGAATTAATATTCTGATAGGGTAGAATACATAGTGGGAAATGGAGAATATGCTCGTCACGAGCAATTTCTCCTTTTCCAACAACGTTTTCAAGAGTCGTCTGCAACAAAGTGGTTAAATGTCGTTATTGCTTGGTAAAGGGTTAACCAAACATCTTGGTTACACACCATCCAAACATTAGATATTATATACCAAAATTAAACTTACCCTCTCAAGGCGTGTCTTCATTTAGGCACTGAATACAAACTGGTTCGAATAAAAAGGACTATGAGTATTCATAATGGAAAGTGGAAAATGAATTAAGCATTTTCTTTGTCACCTTTGGTAGTTAGACACAATTCGTTCAAAAAGAGGCTATGCTTGTTGCAAGCACTTTCTCCTTTTGTCGCAGTTTTTTCTTTATTTTATTTTCCATTTTCCTGCTACAGATGCTTAGAGCGGAAGTGTTATGAGGGAAGAGATTAAAAAGTGAGAGCCCCTCTTGTCGCTTCAACGCTTCTTAGGCAATAATCTTTATCTGTATTTGCTTGCTATTTGAATCACTCGTCCATCTTTACACCACTTAAACCTTATAATGCAGGATACTTTTCTAAAAATAGATGTTTGCCTTGTCTGCTTTCCAAAACGTTAAATATCTGCTTAATTTTGTTGGGGAAAGATACTCAGAGAAGCAAACAGGTTAGATCTAGGCCAGCCGCCAATTTACTTGAAGTCAGTTCAACACTACAAGGGTTAAAGGTTCTTGTTCAAAGATGGGAGTAAATTGGAATGTTAAAAGGTGTTTTCTTTGAAACTGCCAAACAGATTGTTATATGCTAATATAATAAACTGTTATATGATACTTATTTACTGAAAATCATTTTGACCAGAAGTAGAGCGTTTTTTTATTCTTTAAATTGTGTATCCGGTGATTTAACATGCATTTAAAACCAAGGGCGTGACATCGCTGTTGAGGTCTACTCCTTTATATAAACTGTATATACTTAGATGAATTGCCGCTTCCTGAATGCATCATGCGTTCAATGGCTACTTTTGATTGCATATTTAACAACGATATACATTTTATTTTGACATTCAAATTGTCTCTTCTGTGAGCAAGCACATGTAATGTGTTAACAGTAATATTTACATTTCTGTGTTCCTATAGAGAACCACCCTTTACTAGCGAGGCCCGTTGGAACAGGTCACTTAGGCTGGATATTATGTACCTGGGGAGGGACGTTGTCGCTTCAACAGCAGTTCTCGGAAACTACCTGGTGCTTAGGGTGACCTACGATCCAGGACCAAACAGCAGTATGACACTTTCACCATCATTAACATCATGTCGTCGTCATCACCATCATCACTTTCATATCCACATCCTTTACCTTTATATTCATATTCATATACCCTTTTTTTATGGGTTTTACATCACATCAACATTATTTCAGTTATGTAGCGATGCCCGACTCTTAATGGATGAGGAAGACCCCATACTCAACTACCCATAAGGGCTGGTCAAGGCGGGTAGAACCATCGGCATTCCGTAAGTCAGTCGGGAGACTGCCTCTCATGAAAATCCATACCCCTCTCAGGATTTGAACCCACGCGTCATATACCCTTTACCCGTATATCTATTTTCATTTATTCCATGTTTATCAACTACGTCATCATTATCATGAACTCCGCCATCATAATCATCAACAACACCATCATGATCATCAACTCCGTCATCATTATCAGCAACAACGTCAACATTATCATCAACAATCTAATGGTGAGCCCTGATTGACTAGATACTGGCACATTTGAATTCCATCCAATCGATAGTCAGTAGGAAGTTAAATTGTGTGTCTAAACCACAATGAAATCATAGCAACGACACTGGAATCGAATGTGGAAAGATAAGTGTTTGAATTGAGTAATTGATGTATGTCGAGCAAACGTTAAACTATGTAAGCATTACTCTATCTTTCCTGAGATAAGGTTATAGATCCAGCGACTAAGTTTAAGCTTGTTTATTTATTCATCAATGATTAATGAGGTGGACTACAACTCCCATATCCACCGTTTGCTTTTCTAACAGATTGTTTACTATTGTTTATATTTCCATTTCATAGCTCTGGCCGATCCATTAAGAGCCACTCCGTTATCGTGTACTGCTGGCGATTCTCCGACCTACTCCTCATCTACAGTGATGCTCTCTAACGGGTAGGTTGTACGTTGAAATAGAAGACTGAACCTGTTAAAGTGCGGACTGAACCTGTTAAATTGCGGACTGAACATGTTAAATTGCGGACTGAACCCATCAAATTGTAGACTAATGTAATCACGAAATGAATGAAATGGTGTTGTAGATGAATACTTATACAATTGTTTATGGTTTTGTAGATGAGTACTTATACAATCGTCTTTAGTTTTTGTGTAGAATGATTATGACGTATTTTGTTTCTTGTAGATGTGTTTCTCACACATTTATATCCCTCTTTTGGTGTTAATCTTATACATCGAGATGAATACACAACGCCCTTGGTAGATAGTATACTAACCTGTTGTTATTTTGCTAGTGCAAGCCTTTGTTATTTTAAATCAACATTGTCAACGACGTAAATCTCTAATCTAGTGGGAATTATTCACTGCAGGTGTGTTCCACAGTCAGGAAAGGCGTTTAAGCTCAACGGGCCATTCGTGCGCACCTCGCAGGCGAGCGATAGAGTTTGGACTACCCAGTCGGGCTGGTTTCGGGCATCGAACTTCCTTACCAGTAAGAGGCTGTACATCACGTGTAACATCCGGTTCTGTAGCGGTCTAAAAACCAACGACTGTGTGCAGGTAATGTCTTGGTTTGACTCTGACCTTTAAGTTTTGGCCTTGACCTTGTGGTTTTATTCGAAATGAGGCTACGATTACAGTCAACTCATTTCAGTACTATGACAATTTTTGACAGATCCAAATTTAAAGCACCGACAGACGACCAGACCAATGTGAGAAAAACGCTTTTTGATTGAAACTGAACTTCATCGATAACCAGGCTAACACTTTGTGACATAATCGAAAATGTTCCCACAAGAATTCAGAATCACTGATAGGCTTTTTTGTTTACATGTTCACATAAATTTTAAATAAGTGTGTACCTGGATACAAAAAAGTAATAATAGTGGCGTGACTTGATTCAGGAATTCCTTTACTGAACGAAATAAGTTCCAGATTATTAAGGATTTGAAATGATTTAAAGACTTCTGTGCTCATACTTTACTGTAGCTATACGATTGAATCATTGTAAATTGACCAATAAAAAAGCGAAATTGATATATTCGAAAGTAGGATTTTTTTTTTACATCAATTGCGAGAAAAGTTTTTGCAACTTATTTTGATATGTTTCGCTATCACTCCCTAGATTGCCTTTACATGCACCAACTATGCAGACATTGTAACTAACGGAAATCGATCGAACAGAAAACGCTCATGCCCCGAGACAAATGCTCTTTTCCTTGATCGGGACTATTTTATCAGCCCACAAAGGAGTGCAACTGAGGACCAATGCCCTTGGTAACACCTCAGCTATTAAAACTCTGTTTCACTATTTCATAAGAGGCAGTCTCTCGACTGACTTACTGAACGCTGATGATTTTACCTGGCTTGATTATCGGACTTGGGCAGTTAGGTACGGAATCTACCACCATCATTATACGTGGGGCAACGATACAAAACATGAAATTATGCTGACGCGATGTAAAACCCATATAAAGAAACAAACACACACAGACAATATGATTTCTCAATAAATGGACAAGCATCTTTTTCATTTCCTTTTTTCATCATTAGTTTATAAATTGGTTATCTGAATCAAAAACTAATCAATAACTTAATGCATCTACTTCAGTCATGCAACACTACTCCTACAGGGCGTAAAAGGAGAGAGGATGCTCAAAAGTTTGAGTACAAGACTATACAGACAAGCATAACGATCTTGGACGATCAGAGCTCGGCGGAAAGGAAAACAGGTTTGGTTAAAACTTATTTATTTTACATCGATTGTGACGGAAGCTTAAAGCTTATTAAATTTGCTCTCGATGACTGCTTCCTGTATACTACACTTGTACTTGCGCTGAGTCGTGGGTAAGACCCGACCATTCTCATCCTGCATAACGGGGATTCGAAATCGGGACCCTCTGTACAAGAGGCCGACGCTCTACCACTGCACCACTGTTGGCCACAAAACAGGTTTGGACCAATAGAATTTCACGACAAGTTCGTACAAACTCGATATACTCTCAAGTTATGCCATAGATGAATCCACGATAAGATGTCATTAAGCTTACGATAATCTCACAATAGACTCACGGAAAGCTTATGATGAGCTAAACTCAAGCTCAAGAGAATCTCACAAATAGCTCACAATTATATCAAGAGGAGCTTGCAATAAGCTTATTTAAGCTCATGAGAAATACAGGATAACATCACATCAAGATCGCAACATGCTCTAGTTAGCTTAAGATAAACTTAACCTAAGCCTGCGATAAGCAACACTAAGTTCAAATTAAGATTATGACAAAATGACAATAAACACAAGCTACATGTATTCATATACGAATAGACGAATGGTTGAACCAACTCATTATGTACTGTAAATTTTGATGTTTTAAAAGGCTGACACTAAGTTATATATAAGATAGATATAAAACTCATCTTAACCCTCATAGTGCTGGAGCCGACTTAATGCGTATGCACATAAGTTAGATCCAGGCCGGCTGCCAAGTAAATTGGTGGCTGGCCTATGATCAAACCCGTCTACCTATTCTTCCAGGTACCAAAAGTTGTATGGACTTGACCATTGCCTACACAGTGTTGGGAACGATGTCCGGAATGATTATAGTCGGTTTAATAACTACTCTCGCAATGTTCTACCAGCTAAATCACATTCAATCCAGAAAAATAGCGGGAAATGCAGGTCAAATCGCTGGACATTGATGGCTTATCCCATGTACTTTGGGAGGTCCACAGCACCTGTTCAATTTATTTAATATTTCATGAAACGACCAACCTTGAAATGATAATACAGTGGTCCTGTAACCTTTTGATGTGGTCGCTTACTATTATTATTATTATTATTATTATACACCATATTTATATAGCACTCTTATCATAATAAGACATATGTTCAAAAGTGCTTTACAAGACAATGAAAACGCATACATGTACTTATGCATAAAAATGAGGCATGACCTAAGAAACAAAAGATGTAACATTTAAACCGTATACAATGTATTCTAAAGTACAAAACCTAAAAGATAAACAAGTACATGTACGGGCTTAAAAGTATCATCAGTATGATTGTTCATCGACGCAATAGAAATATTTGACACACAATGGTGTTTTACTGACCTCTATACAGTTGGACAAATAGGTATGTCTTTAACAGTTTTTTTAAAATATGTGAAACTACTGGACTCTCTTAGTTCTGCCGGTAACGAATTCGAGAGTTGCGGAGCACTGGTTTTAAAACATCTATCTCCATAGCTTGCTGTTTTTCGTCTGGGAACGACAAGTGTCACTGAATCGTACTGGGACCTAAGAGAACGTCTAGGTTTGTATGTTTGCAGTAATGATTGAATATATCCTGGTGATTTGCCATGTAGTGCCTTATGTGTTAAAGTTAATATCTTATGCTGAATTCTGCTTTTAATCGGCAACCAGTGGATTTCCTTTAGAACGGGAGTTACATGACTAAACCGTGAAGTCCTAGTTATGATTTGAGCAGCTGTGATTTGAATAGTCTGTGGTTTATTGAGGGTTGTTTTGGCAAACCATAAATCAGCGAGTTGCAGTAGTCCAACCGGGATGTGACAAGACTATTTACAAGTGACTTTGTCGCGTCAGTAGTAAGATACGGCCGAATGTGGCCAATCTGACGAAGTTGTGCATAACACGATCGGCACACTGAATTAACATAAGTCTCCAGGTTCATTCTAGAGTCTAAGAAGGCTCCTAGGTTCCTAACAACATTTATTGGTTCTATCTGCGATTGACCGATCATGATCGAAATGTCATCCACATGTTTTTCATTGTTTTTAGGTGCGAAAACGATAACTTCTGTCTTATCAGTGTTGAGTTTGAGCATGTTGTGATGCATCCAAGAAACTATATCTTTTAAGCAGTCCTGGACACGTTGTAGAGTTTCATCAACTTTGACCTTATCATTTGGTTTGAAGGCAACGTACAGCTTTGAGTCATCTGCGCAGAAATGGTAAAGTAGTCCATGGTATCTGCAGATAGCACCGTCAGGCTTGGTGTACATTACATAGTTTTATTCGAACTATGTCTTAAAATGTCACTCCATGATATGCGTTTAATAACAAAATAAGAATAAGATTAACCAGTCAAATATTTTACAACACCATTATAAGTTATCTAGAAAGCATACTGTTTAAATCAGAATTAATCATCGTTTACAAGGTGGAGTGTGTACAAAGATATTTAGTTAGATTAAATCATACTTGTTATGAAGTTGGGATATTTGTTATGGTATATGCCATGGTAAATTTCCAAAATACTTTTACGATGTTTGGTAAAGGAACCTACAACGACCGTACGAATAGCATGTTGGTTTAATGGGTGCTTTGGGCGCCGGTAATGTGTTTGTATTGTTGAAAACCCCAGGAAACCTGGTCTAATCCGATAACAGCCGAACCTCAATACTAGTTGAGCTGGAATTATAATTCTGTATGTGTTGCATTTATGTATGATTCGTCTTGCTATATGTTGTACAGATATCACGTGAATGTTTTCTTTTTTGCAATAAATTATGATTAAACTAAAATTGAACTGGTTCCCCCGATGTATTCTTGGTACGAGACTAGTCAGGAATTACTTCCAGAGGTCGTTATACAGTAACATCCGAACCTAATTACAAATTAAACTGTTCATTAATCAATGTTCAATGATCAATGATCGATGATCGATGCCCTAACAAGGTTAAGGAAATTTAAAACCACTTCTCATAATGGTGACGTCCAAAAGCAACAAACATCCATCGCTTCATTTGTATGTCTTTTAAAAAAATATCCGTTCAAGCGACCAACAGTTACTTCCCCTGTGCCAATAGCTTCATGTGTGTACCAAATGAAACTGTTTTGTTTCCTACTTTATAATCCATTGGCTTAGCTTCCTTTAGGCATATGCCTTCACCTTTCTTTCAGGAAGCAAAGAAGAAAAAACACTCAAAAACGCAACAGAAAAGGCTTCTTTTTTCGGTTTTAACCAAATATTTTGTGTGCTCTCAAATACTTGCCAGCATGCACCTTAGCGATTACAGACTGCATTTATTTTTTACGGGCGACTCCGCTAGAATGACGTACATACACATTCATTTCAGTCAGGTTACGCCTCTGTAATCCATGCCTTCTTGGCTTTGAATTCTGCAAAATACGATGAGCTTAAATAGATCAATGTATTTAAAAAAATGCTATTCAAGTACCCCTTTTAACATGAAGGTACATAGTCAAGCGGAGGGCATACATCTTGCTTCGTCCCACCTTTCTCAGATTACTGCAGTCGAAGTCAAAGATAATTCTCACTGAAACTTCATTCCACGGCGGTAGACATTTGAGTGACCTGCTACGTGACTGTTTGGGCCCCGATCGACCGTTTATATGTATCGTTACCTAACGAAGACAATCGTGATTTTGAACAGGAAAAGAAACAGACCGGCACGTATTTCCGAAGATTCTCTGTGTTCGTCCTTGACTAAAAATCATTATATTAAATTTAGATAACGCTCACTTCGTTTGTTCTAGGAACGGATTAAGTTATACTCCGGTTAATATCAGCATTCATATTTAATTTCCATTAAATTTCTTAAAACTCAAGATTTATATTATTCCGGTTTCTTTGCAAAGGGAGATAATCCGTTTTTATTATAAATATATCATACATTATTACTCCTCCTCCCTATGTGGATGACAGACATATAAAACATGGGGTGGCTATGGCCGCCTTTATTAATTACTTATTTAACCCTTTACCAAACGACACAATTAAGACTGTCCCAAATTCAAAGCGTTTGCAGACGACATTATAAAAGGTGATGAAATTGGAAAATAATGCTCTGAAGGAGCATAAAACATTGTAGGAAAAGGAAAAATTACTCGCACGAACAATTTCTCCTTTTCCCACAATACATTCCGAATTTGTTGTTTAAAAAGTGGTTAAATGTCATTATTGTTTTGTAAAAGGTTAAATGTACCACCAACTTTCTGGTTCTTGTGGTATATGATAACCTATGCTTTATAACAGCGTTATGTCTAACATTCGAAAGATAATATCGCAGTCGACGGGCGCGAATGACCAAAAAACATCGCCTGTCGACTGCGATTTCTCTGCTGAGTATAAGACGTAACGCCGTTATAAAGCATGTGTTATCATAAACCATCAGAACCGGAAAGTTGGTGATCAACTCATGCAGGGTACACAATATGGCTATCATTGGCCAACGTTTCGGAAAAAGCAAAAAATACCTATGGCGCGACCACCTTGTTCAGACATAAGATCATAAACATTTGTCACGTGATTCTCCTGCCTATTAATGTTTACAAGAGAAATGCATATATTGATGATCCCCATTACTTAGCAATTGTTTGGTCATATGAAAAGAAGAAGAAAATAATAAAAAACGTTACATTTCAAAATTTAATCATTTAAAAACTCAGCAACAGTTTGTAACAAGAAAAATCAAACACTAAGAATTTCAAGACGTGCACACAGTATCCACTATTCAGATTTGTTTTTAATCACGTGATGGATCAAAGTAAAAGAAAAGAAATATTTGAAAAGTTTATTACTAACATCTGATGTTTCCCATTATCAAGCAATGCGATAGAAACTACAACAAAACATATATATGAAAAGATTGTCATATTGGGTCTGCGTCACAGATTCGTAACGTTACCTCTACTTTTACAAAATTGCCGTAACCAAAATAGCTCAAATGCTCAGCAATGTTCTAATAACCTGATAGACCAAAGAAAATGACGAAAACTCTTTGAAAACTTTCTCACTCACATCTGTTATTACCTTAAGTAATGTGATAGAAACAACAAAACACAGAGAAAGGTTTTCACATGGGACTTGTCTCAGAAGGATTCGTAACTTTTCCTCTTCTTTCACAGAACTGCTTTAAACCTATTATATCAACGGTAACTTTTTTTTTGTCCGCGGGAAAAGACGCTTAAATGTAAGTTAAAGATTTCTTATGTTCAGTTATGTTATGACCCATGTTTCGTTCATGCCTAAGTCAACTCTTTTCTGATGCGCTCGTTATTTCTTTTAACTTTACATTAAAGCGAAAATTTCTCGCACGAACATTTTCTAACCCTTTACCAAACGCCAATAGTTCGACTGTCCCAAATTAAAAGAGTTTGCAGACGATATTTCAAAATGTGTTGAAATTGAAAAATAACCTTTTGATAGGGCAGAAAACATTGCGGGAAAAGAAGAAATTTCTCGTTAAGAGCAATTTCTCCTTTTCCCCAATTTCTCCTTTTCCCGCATTGTTTTCCAGAGTCGTCTGCAACAAACTGGTCAAATGTATGTATTGTTTGGTAATGGGTTATTACATATCCAGGCATATGACATTTTCCATCGACCACGCTGCATTTGCCCTCAATGTTAACACATATCATATGCAAAAAGCCCATCTTACCCCTTTTTTCGACACCAATAGTATTAACCCAATGTTATAAAAATTTGATTCATTTGCACATTGTCTGACTCTCTTTTTTGCCACAAACGTATATTTTAGAAATATAGACAAGCCAGTCATTTGAATCAAACATCGCCGTTTGAAATATTTGCGTTTATTCAAAGGTGGATTCAACCTCTAACATGTACATGTATGTATGCAGCTCAAACTACTATCATCTTACATTCTTTATCGATGGAACAATGTCCCTTGATAATGTGATAGTCATAACAAAATGCAAGATATGTTCAACTCAAATCATATTGCTAACAGTTCACATTCTGAACTTGATAAAAAAAAGTGTCTTTTGATAATATAACAGGTATAACAATACGCAGGTTATGGCCAACTATAACTACTTGTACTAAGGTTAAATGATTTCCTCTGTGTACTCATAAGCAAGCTTTAAAATCTCTGTTTATAAAATTACTTCTGATTATTTGCTGTTTACTACAAAACAAAACACAACGTATACAACTTTTATTGATAACGTTTAGATATGTTCCCTCGTTTAGGAAAACTTTCACTTTCAATGTTGACACATATCATTTGCGAAAGAGCCCTAAACGAAGAAAACAGAGTTACCCTTTCCCAATCGTAACTACTCGGATATTTCCGTGAACTAAAACTTACACATCGTACATAAGTGCACGGTTACAATTTCACGGGTAAATCGTCCCCGGCTGTATTGTAATAACACTTTTACTGTACATATGTTTATCCACGTTGAGTATTTCAAACTATATGAAGGTGTTTAACATCATTTTAAATTATTCTTTTTTATCAGTAACTCATGCATAACAATGCCATTTATTCTAAGTTGTGATGTATACTGTTTTTTTATCGAATTAAATGACGATTTAAATATTATATTTAAGATCTTTATTTGTACTTTAAAGTACAATGAAGGAAGTCTCGCTAGAAACACTATGGTGCCTTTTAATGTTCAGTCTCGTGTCTTAAAGTTGCATTGTGTATCTACTACAAAAATAGACTACCATCCTGTATCTTAGTTCATTTGTATAAAAGTTTAACAATGCCGTTTTCAACATATTTCAGATATACTTCTAACTTAATCTTATCTACACAGTCGTTCAAATCTTCCAGGCCAGTTCTTGGCTCGGAAAAAATTGCCTTGTCCAGGGGCCAGCCACATTTTGTGTTGTCCTGAAAATGTTTGTGTGAATAAACTGATAGGTTTTGCTCTAATCTCTGGGCGAAAACTTGCGGAAATCAGACGACATTAAGCCACACCGGCTCGTTTTAAAATTCGTGTAGGTTTATTCGGTTGACATCTGTTATAATCTGAATATTTTATAAAATCCCATCAATCTACCATACTCAAACGAAAGGTTTCGCAAAGAATGACATGAAGTCAAAACCGGCAGTAAGTTTATACCTCATTTAAAATGGTTTAGGCTGTGGATCAATTTGGCCCCGTTTGGCGCATACGCAATGGAATGTGAAAAACCTCTATTCTTTTTTTTTTCAAAATTGTCGTCTGGTCATACTATGGGCTTAGAGCTGTCGCAAAATTATGAGCGATTGTGGAAAATTTGACTTGGGTGACGATTTATGCTCTTCAGTAGAAAATCTTTGACTCGAAGTTGAAGGGACTCATGAAAATGTTCGATATACAGAGAGATTGACGAACAGATGTCAAAAATATCACAACGTTATAATGAGGAGAAAATACTTCGAGACGCCGTATTTACTTAGCCGTATAGAAGAGTTAGACACTCAAAAGTTCTAGGTATAGATAGTATACTGTATTTAGCTTACGTGTTATCGTTTGGTTCTAACACGCTTTTTTTCGATAATCGTAAAAGAACGTTTACGGGCGAGCAATCAGATTGAGGGAGAGATGAAAAAAAATATTCGTTTAGAATGTGTATTTCTCTTTTGGGGACCATAATTTCACTTGTTGGTCACGTTGGTGGGCAAAGCGATATCATTACCTGGTCTTAAGCGTACATAGCCTATAGAAAATATGAATATCTCAACTGTGACCCTAATATGATATTGAAAGATTGTTGAAAACGGCATTTAACCCCGAAGATGATAAACAAATCAAACCAGATACTATAATCGAGCATCGTGAATGATGATTACAGTACAACAAGAGAGAGGAGCAGGGTTACCAGAGGTAGCAGGCTAGCCCTTGAAACGACCCCTCCACTGTCCTTTTGTTTGTTCTGCTGGTTGTCCTTTTGACCGCCTTTTTGACCGTCCGCTAAACATCCAACACAAACCCTGACGCTGGTGTTCCCAAAATGCACTTTGTCCGAGGCCTCAACCGTAATGGTGAAGTTTTGTGCAGAGGGCACTGTAAGGTTGGTAGCGGCAGTAATTGTACCCTTGGTGTCGATTTTGAACTTGTTGCTGTCTGTCTCATCTAGAATATTAACATTTATATTTATTTTTTTCTCCAAGCTAGCCAATCTGAACACAGCGGGTTTATCCAATGAAAACACCTCTGAAATAATAGGGATAACGCCATACTGTTTCTCGCAAACCATGGGTTCAGATTGAACACTTATATCCGAGGAGTGTTTCTCAGCTCACGGAAATACCCGAGTAGTTTCGATTGCAAGTAAGCAGGTCAAATCAAACTCAGTTTTCAAACTGTTCAATATGATATTTGGCTAGATAGTTAGAGCTGTAAGAGCCAAAAAAAGGCCAGATTGTGCACTTTTGTATAAAAGCATCATATTTGGCACACTTATAGTTTAGGTCAATACCTTTCATTTTAGGCCAGGAGACACGCATGAGAGGCCCTGTCTCCCAAAATATTGAGGCCCCAAAGGGGTACCCCAAAACAGTATATAAAAAGCAAGTTTTTTATTTGTTTCTAAGACAGGCTATTTTGTATTTAATGTAACAATTTAGTATGGCACTTTTACAAAATATCAACTTAGCATGAATTTCAAAAAAAGAAATCCGTAAACAAACTCGCCTATTTCTTCAATGAGGCCCCTATGGGGAGCGCCGTAAGACACTTGTAAGACATTGAACCACTTGGTTAACTAAGAATCAGTTAAATACAATAATATTTTGCATGGTTTTATGAATTTGAATAACCATTAGACACAAGAACCTGAGTTTTGAGGCCCGAATGTGTACCAATAATACGACTAAAATGCGTAAATTTAGACCATTTATGATTAAGCATAGGCTTCGATGCGAAATTTTTGAGATCAAAAGCTTTGAAATTTTATGTTTATCTTAATTACTGTCTATATCATGTTTTTGGCACAATCATTAAAAAAGAATTAACATATTTTACAAAAAAATCTTCCCATTATATAAAATGAGGCCCCGACGGGGGTACAAATTAAGTGTAGTTAATAGTGAACACTATCCATCATCTTGTAAGTACATGCAATCTTTTGCAATGTTTTAATGTCTGTGCATAAGGTTAAAAGTGGAAAGTTAGTATTGTCTCTTTAGTAAACATCCAACTTTGAAAAATGACAATTTTTGATTTTTAAAGTGGGTCATTTCTTTGATAAAAATACCAAACTGAACGTTCAATTTTACTCATATCTTTTGATGGAACATGATGTGAAATGGTTAGCTTGCAAAATGTCAATGCTCTGTTAAGATACTTTTGTATCAGATTTAATTATTTCTTACTTTATTTCAATTTGAGGAGAGCTTTTTCAATATTATGCTTGAGAAAATGAGGCCCATTATGGGGTGTTAATGTACATTTTTGACCAAATAATCCTCTCTATAGTTTTAGCCTCAGAATAAAGATAATTGACAAGAACAGTTTGCTGCAAATATAAATGGAATAAAATGATTTTAGAAATTCTATATTCTATCAGTATCTTAAAAATAACTATTTTGACTAAACTGCTTCATCTGGGTTTGAACATACAACCGGATGCAATCTGCAACTTAATTACGAAAAACAAACATAGCTACACTCAGTAGCTATTAATCAAATGATATCTAAGTTATTGTTTTCTCATAAACATAAAACAGTTACGTTTGCTGTTTAGTATCACATGAAAGCAATGTAGAATAAAACAGTTTGTTTCATTAATTATGAAATTCATGTACACATCTACAATAATGAATTGGAAACTCCGGGTCTATATGGCTTAACTTAAATGTAACACAGTTTTCTGTGAATGTTATGCTCTACAATACGTCATTGGTCTATGAGATACTGGGACAGTAAACTCCACAGAAGCACACTTGGGTGCACTGTAAGTTGGCCTTGTAGCGTTTACATCTTCCCATGCAAGTAGACTTGCAATGAAATCTAATCAGCTCTCTACAAGCATTAGAATCTTTTGGCAAGTCTGTCCAGCTTTGAACAAACTTACCATCGTTGTTCCTTATCCATCCCTATTCAGAGGGTGATGGAAGCAGTGGGTCCTTTAACAGCATTTGACCCCACATGTGTCCACTTTGATAAACTGCACGCAATTTATGTGCTGTATTAGAGCATTGCGTGTGGGGTACACGGGTATTTTCGAGCTTCGTTAACTCTTTCCGTGGGACTATTTTGCTGTATAGCATCACTGTCAGCTGTTCAAGCTTCAAAAGTCTACTTCTTAGACGGCACAGGGGCTGTTGATATGTTCTCACAAAGAATATGTATGTTTGGTGATGCAATTTAAATTGAAAAGGATGATTTATTTGCGATTCCATGGAATGGAGATACAGTGTCATAATCTGTAAATGCATGTATGAAAAGCATACCCCATAGTTAATCCTTTTCAAGTTTTGCTGCAATTTTGTGGGCAGGACTAGCGAAATGCTTAGCATAGCTAAATGCAATCCATATACAGCACTCTGAATATAGGCTTGCTAGAGCAATAGCCAGCACCACTACATCCATGTCTGATGCTACAATGCAAATATCTTTGCAGTCGCTGTCCATTGCATGTGCTGGATGTAACATCATTTAGTAATCTGCCTCTGCTAAGAGCCATCAGAACGTGGCCATCGTAGGTGGATAACAATGCTTTGTCATAATCTACATGCATTCTTTCCAGAAAAAGAGAAAAGAAAGTGATAAAACGACGTTTGTTCTTCTCATTTTTAAGAAAGCGTTTCCAGATCGAGAGAAGTATAACTGTTGCTGGTGATACCTTGATGGAGTAACCACTTCCTCTACACTTCCTCGAGTGTGCTTTCAGACTATCTTTTTTAACACATCCAACACAACAGTAATCATGTTAGCAGTTTGTAACTGCTTATGGACATATGGGATACACAATTACAACATAGTCTTCAAGACTGTGAGTTTGTTCAATGCAAACTTTGGATCCAAGGATTGGACCAGTGCTGCACCATCAATAACTTTGCAGTCAAAGTTGGGGCCAGCTTCCTGTGTTCCTTCATATGTTTCTTGCAATGGTAACAACTGGTCGGACTTATTGCCGGGTCTCATTCTATTATTTGCTAGTGATGGGGGCCAGGCATGGTTTTTGAGACAGAAAAAACATAGTCTTCAAGACTGGGAGTTTGTTCAATGCAAACTTTGGATCCAAGGATTGGACCAGTGCTGCACCATCAATAACTTTGCAGTCAAAGTTGGGGCCAGCTTCCTGTGTTCCTTCATATGTTTCTTGGAATGGTAACAACCGGGTCTCATTTTATTATTTGCTAATGATGGGGGCCAGGCATGGTTTTTGAGACAGAAAAAAATGTCTAGTTCTCTGTCCCTGTTTTGATAAAAAATGTACATCATTGAAAAAGCTCAACGTCTGTTTTCATTGTTTGCATACTATCCTTCAACTTTGAACGCTTGCTCTGAAACAATTGGAAGTTGTTGGGTTTTTTTGTGATAGGTTCATAGAATGAATCATCTTTCAAGGCGTGGCTTGACACAAAATATTTCTATTGTGACAGGCCTCTTGCTCCAGCATGTTGCGTTGTTTGCACAGATTCTTCATTAACTATAACTTAGGTATCAAGAGTTATTTTGATGTTTCTGTCAAAGAATTACTCAGATCCTCAAGTGCGCACACCGACCCTCTCACTTCTATCGTGGTCCTTATGCAAAAAGAGAACACTGTATTTCTAAAATCAGATTAGGGATTACTATGTCTATAACTTAACATGTTTCTTTAAGTACATTAAATACCACAATTTCAATCTAGCTCTTGTATGATAATTAAGGGAACACAAAGTTTGATGAACGGGCCTCAGGTACAATTTTAAAGAAAGTGTACATACCAGTGCTGATATTAACATCGTAATGAAATAACAAAGAATGATCCAACATACAGTTGAATACACATTATTATCTGTTACACTTAAAATAAATGAAGACTAAAAAAGCAAAAACTATTCTATTCAAATACCCTATTAAGGCCTCAATAATTGCTCAATGCAGGGCCTCATGGACACGCCTCTCACATTTTTATAACTGCAAAACCTTGCAGGTTATATAAGCATGTTAAATGGGCTGCTGTACACATTAAATGTAACACTAGCATAATTCTAGAGAAAAAAACAATTGAAAAAGTCATTCTTTTTGTGAAAACCCCTATTTGGGCCTCATTTGTTGCAATATCTGCACCCATTTTCTCATGAAAATGAATTAGTTAAGCTTGAACGACAATCCGCTTCAAAAAATATAAGAATAAAAGTATATTAACCGCTTCTATCAAATACAGTTTAAAGTACAAGTAAATTATTATTTAAAAGGTCCTGGCCCCACCTTGGGACCTCAATGTTTTTAGAGACAGGGCCTCTCATGCGTGTCTCCTGGCCTTAAATGAAGGTATAGAAATATACATACCAGTGCTGAGAATATCCTCTTGATGAAATAACAAAGAATGATCTTATATACTCTTACACATTATTATAAGTTACACTAAAGTGAACGAAGACTTAAACAGTGCAAATTATTTTCTATTCAAGTACCCTATTAAGGCCTAAATAATTGCTCAATGCAGGGCCTCATGGACATGCCTCTCACTTTTTATAACGGCAAAACCTTGCAGAGTATATAAGCATGTTAAATGGGCTGCTGTAAATATTAAATGTGACACTAGCATAATTCTAGAGAGAAAAAAACAATTGAAAAAGTCATATTTTGGAGGAAAACCCCTTTTCGGGCCTCATTTGATACACTATCTGCACCCATTTTCTTATGAAAATGAATTTATTTAGATTGAACATCAATATGCTACAAAAAACATTAGAATAAAAGTATGTTTAACCAATTTTATCAAATACAGGTAGGTACAAGTAAATCACTACTTAAAGAGGCCCTGGCCCCCCTTTGGGGCCTCAGTATGTTGGGAGACAGGGCCTCTCATGCGTGTCTCCTGGCCTTAAATGAAATGTATTGACCCAAACTATAAGTGTGCCAAGTTTGGTGCTTTTATACAAAAGTGCACAATTATTGCACTCTTGGACCAGACTAAGAATACTGGAAACTAGTGACTCTATTCATAACACCCCGGTGAAATTATCAGATGTAATACATAAAACTGTTTCCGTAATCAAATTAAATGATAACTTAGATTTTATATTTAAGATCTATTTTCGAGATCGAAAATGCAAGGACAGAACTATCGCGTTAAACAATATGGCGAGGTCCACATTGGTTCAAACGTGTTTAACCCATTACCAAACACTTACGACATTTTACCACTTTATTGCAGACGCGGAAAACACTGTGGGCAAAGGATAAATTGCTCTTAACGAGCAATTTCTCCTTTTCCAACAAGGTTTTCTTCTCTATCAGAATATTACTTTCCTGTTTCATCGCATTTTGAAATGTCCTCTGCAAACTCTTTCAATTTTGGATAGTAGAAAATTAGGCGTTTTGTAAAGAGCTGATTGGATAAACTCGCTGAGTTCAGATTGTGCATGGAGATGAACACTCTTTGTTTGTCTTATTACAACTAATAAACAGTAAGTATATTCAACAACATTCTATCATCACAAAACAGAAGTATTGTACTTAATACTGCAAAATCTATAAGTGAAGCTTTCAGGATTAGAAGCAATGAACTGTAATTTTATACTCTTTCCGTTTCAATTATTGTTAGATTCTTCTGTCTTTTCAACTGGTATCTTGTTTTCTTTATACATGTATATAATTTTGTGTTTGCTTTTCTGTGAAAAGTACATGCTATTTTACCATGTATTATATTGTTTTATAATGTTTGCTTTATATCGTAAAATTATGTTATGTTAAGGTCAATGACAAAGTGTTGCCGACATGCCTTTTATTTGAAGTAAATAAGTTAATGTATTTTAGTTGTAGTTCGATGTTGGCCCATCATGGATAAAGCAAGAAACTCGCAAAGCTTAACCCTTTAACAAACATCAAATGTTTGACTGTTCGAAATTGAAAAAGTTTGCAGACGACATTTCAAACTGTTAAATTTGATGAAATTGAAAAATAATCTTCTGAAAGGGGAAGAAAACAATTTTTTCAAGAACGAGTCCTCTGCACTAAAGTGGCTACATGTTGGTGTTTTTTTTTTTTTTTTTTTTTTTTTTAGTTTGGCGAGAGACAAATATTCGTAAGTAATCAAATCTAGCGGTACCGGCACCATGTGATTAGTGCTTTAACCATTAGGCAACGGAGATCCCCTGGAAAGTTGTAAAGTCTGTATTTCTAGTACGGTGTTTAAGGCCGTATCAACAATTTCTAAGTTATGTTACGGCTTTCCTCGATCCGCCAGTATTAGGCTAGGGCTCTGGAGTGACTTGCCAAAGGTTACTACCACGACACCTGCAAAAACCTTAGACAGAGGGAGTAATATATAGGTAACACCTTACTTTTGATACTGTAAGTCAAGGTATTGAACTCTGGGCTGACATCACCGTCTGTGGCTGTGACGTTGAGGATCCCGGTCCCTGAAACATATGAGTAGACTTTGGTATTTAAACCTGGTTTCAACCATTCTTCAGTTTTATGTTCGTGGGTCAAAACAAGTCCCACGTGTTTTCACACGAAACTGACTCATTTCAGCCCCAGTTATTCTTTCCGCGTAGCGAAAGGTGAATCGTTTGATAAGGACTTGATTAGTTGATAATCAACCACGAATAAGGTGAGTGCATATTTGAAAGTGTCTGACCTAAGATGGTCGTATGTGACTGAGGCAATCTCTTTGACATTGATGTGATTTTCGATACAAAAGATTTCGTTATGGCACAAAGGGCCCGGGATAACCAATACAAACAGATTATGTACATAACGAATAGCAAATCATTCACTAGCAAAACATCCTAACATACTTCTTAGTCTTTGATGGCTAAGAAGTTAGCAACTGTGCAATTGTTGCTTTTTCGAAAGAAACGTGACGAACTAAGGCCGATATTGAAATGTAATTAAGATTAAGTTAGACTAGATTGAAAAAGTTAGACTAGATTGAAAACTGAAAAAGACATACCTTTTGGTGTATTGTTTTTGACTGAAACAAAGTAGGTTGCCTTTGAAAACGTTGGAGTTACATCGTTAACATCTTTAATCGCAATGGTGCAGGTGATCGTTGCTTTGTCTGTACCGTCTGTTGCCCTTTAAATAAACACATTGTATGTACGGTTAGATTGTCTACGTTTGCAGACAACATTTCAAATGTGAAAATGGAGAAAAGGTAATCTGATAGAACAGAAAACATTGTGGGAAAAGGAGAAAGAAATTGCTCGTTGAGAACAATTTTTCCTTTTCCTACAATGATTTTCAGAGTCGTCTGCAACACATTGGTCGAATGTCGTTATTGTTTGGTAATGGGTTAAGGTAATTACGAATAATTCACAAAATAACGTTATTCGTAAGATTTTACGCCAATATCTCCGCGAACGTCCGTTGTTTTTGCAAAACGGAAGTCGACTTTGACTCGCAAATGACAAACAGGTGAACTAAAATGGTGGGCTTTGGGTTCTTTCGCTACTTGTTGAAATGTTTGCATTGATTCTGTAATGGATTCAAGTTTAATCATTTTAAAGTTGAAATGCATGTTCATCGATTGTATTAGTTTTATTTTACCCCACTCACCTTCTCTTGACAAAAGCTAAAGCCATTTATGAATACATATTAGCCTATTTCGAAGGAAACTTACGTGATATTTAGGGCAAATGCTCGGTCTGATGTTGGTTTTTCGTAATCGAATGATTTCTGTGTTCTCAACGTCCCGCTTTCTGTTATCGAGAACTCTCGTCCACCGGTGCTATTTAGTGCGAGAACTGTATAATTTGTAGTTGACGCTGGTCCGGTAAAATTATACAGTGAATTTATAGGTGTGTTTTCTGGAATTTCAATCGGACATGTTGGTAAAGAAGTCCAATCCAATGCGCTCACTAGAAAAGAAAACATTTTTTGATAATTCACGAATACATTTATAGGGAATTATGTAAAAACAAAAACAAACAAAAAACAAACAAAAAACAAAAAAAAAGCGTTTTCATCAGTTTACGGTTATTGGCGAGTGGCGGGACCATTGCGGATTTCGGTACTGATTATTATTCGCATCTCCGACATTAAAGGTATTGACGAATATGTAAGCACTCCCGGGTCATTTCGTAGCCATGATAGTAACTCTTTAAACTATTGAAAGTTCCACTTCCCATATTTTACTACAGGAAACGGTTACCTTACCCCTTATAGTGCTAGAACCGTCTTCATGCTTATGCAATAAGGTTCGATCCAGGCCATTCGCCAAAATTGGAGACTGGCCTGTGATCTAACTTGTTTGCTAATCTGAATTTCTGTGGAAAGCAAACGACACAAATATCTATTTTTAGAAAATGACCCAGCATTCTAAGGGTTAAGAGTAGAGTTTATATTTAGTATTGTATGATTCACTCTCGGCGCTTGTATGTTTAAAAACTACAAGACTTCATCTACATCCGGTTGTAAAACAAAGTCCCCTGTTAACGGTTAGGGCTTGACCTTTTCAGCATTCTTCTACGCAGTGATTTCCATTTTTATTTTGTTAACCAATTACCAAACAATAATCACATTTAACAAATTTGTTGAAAATGAGAAATCGCTCGCAATGAGCATTTTTTCCTTTTCACATCACATTTTGAAATGTCGTCTACAAACTCTCAAATTTTGAACAGTCGAGAATTTGGCGTTTGGTAAAGGGTTAAGCAGGTACTGTACTGCAGTGTAGCAAAGGGAGGTAATCCCCCGCGGAGTTTGCTATGTCAGCTTGACAATCAACCTCGATCCGAGGAAAATGGTTCCCGTCACGCTTTAAAACATAACAATATCTGTGAGGTACGAACGATAACTCTGCATAGGAGATTGAGTTTAGTTCTGACCATGTTTTAGTGCCCTCTATTCGTAATTTCATGCCGTTTGCGAAATCATTAATCGTTATAAAAACTAAAGTATCAATAATACGATGTGCATGTGCTCCATAAAGAAAAGAATCTATAATCCATTTCCTAAAAACATAATTTGTGTCTGGTCCCAAAAAATAAGCGACGGCAATAAAAGAGATATAAATAATTATTTCCGGGTTTTCCCCCATTCCAGATGGAAACTATTTCGATCGAAAGAAAAACTTCAAAGGCATTATGCGGCAAGAAGAAAGATGTGAATGATGGTATCATGATGGAGGCAAGTCGTTTTCACATTAACATAAAATGATAATAATTTTATCGGTATCTTGTAAGGAGGGTACTTGGTTAGATCCCTGCAAGCGGCGAGGAGAAAATTACCGGGACTAGCCCAAAAACGGCGCGAGTATCGGTTTAGTATCCAGAAAGCTGTCATTGAGGGTGAATTTTATTAGCACTTCAAGTGTTATGTTACTATCCTTGTGAAGTCATTAGAACTGTCTCAAAAAGCAAAATAAAAAGTATCGGTAGGCTAAAAAATCATGCCTACTCTACTTCTTGCATTAAAAAACGAAGAAACATATGACTAAGTGAATGGTATGGAGAGTACAAAGGAATCTGTAAAGAACGTAAATTTATGTGTATATTTTAAAATATATAAATAAATAAAAAATATAACGATCTATAAGAATCTCACCTGCATCATGGAAACCGCAGACTATCAGCATAGAAGCGAGAGCAATCTTGAAGACCACCATTATATTTGCGATTCGTCTAGTCTTCTGTAGATTTGGAAGAGACGTTTCAGATCACAGTCAATGCGCTTTCTGCACAAACAGACACACACAAGGGTTTATATATGCGCGTTTTCTATAGCGACCATCATGATAAATCGTTGGAAACGAGGGCTCCGGTTAACGCCGGAATAATTCAAAAATTACAAAACATTTTGTGAATATTTAGTGGAGAATCGTCTCTATAACCCTGTGATTTGAATGCTTTTCGGGGTAATTTTAACACGAGTACGTACACAATAGTGTAAGGAAAATGTTCGATGTGATATAGTGAAGAGAAGATCCCTAACCCGGGACCCCAGGGCCCGGGGATTTGAGCGACAAGTTCCCATTTTCAGGGTTACAATATTGACGGGCTGTTATCTCTACATTTGTTTGTTTTAACAAAAATAATGGGGGACTCTCTGGCAGGGCTCAAGGATTAGAAGGAGATAATTAATTATTTCATCATTATCCAAAGACTATGCACTTTTTAGGGGTACTCTTTTTTTAAATTTCGTTCAAGTGCATTGATATATTATCCAATTGAGATTTCTGGCCTATTATTGTTCAAATCATATCGCGCCCGAGAAGTTGTCAAAGTGTTTTCAGTGACAGTGTAAGAGTCGTGTTATTCTTACAAACAGCTTATCTGAGCAATGAGTGAACGAAACACCACACGACGATACAGTACTTTTTTCCAAATAGCTAGGCCTTTGACTGGCGTGTAAAAAGAAACCTGAATGAAAATAGTTGCGTTAGACAAATATAAACGCATGGATATAATCTTTAAAAAAGAAGGAAGCATGAGTTTACAACCAATTTTCCGGTTCTGCTGGTCCCTTTAACGTTTGGTAAAGGGCTAGGCTGTATGTTTATTTGCTTGTTCAAAGCACCAATACTTTGCACCAAAAGGAATATCGGAAATTTCTTCCTGGGGGGCTTACTTACCAATCCCCATTTACTCAATGGCTTGTAGACCACAGGTTTACCTACAAGGAAGACATTAATCTTTATCGTAGCGCCTACTCGCGATTATCATTGTCAAACAAGGATGCACTTAAGCAGAGACATAGATAAAACTTTATGTTTGTTTCTGATTTATTATATGTAAGATTTGTTGATTATGCGCTGTCATAGAGATTAATGTCTTCCTTGTCGATACACCGAGGGGCTAATTTTTGTAGAGAGATAAAGTTTTTAGAAATAGTTCGGGAATCAAATGCATTCTATGACAATTCTTTAAAAAGTATCAAATATAGATATAGTTTGGGGATCCGAATTGCAATTACATTGGATTCTAATATTTTTGTCTTCAAGGTATAATTTCCATAACTCTCCATTTTAAATTTCATTCCTTCGTCGGATTACTTCGTTCGTTCTCGGTATACCTTAGTCCGAATGACCCAAACGTAGATATTTCATTATATGTCACACAGTTACAGCTTGGATAATGCGACTTAGATATACCTCGGTCTGGGCCGGAACTATTTTTGCATTGAACCGAGGTTAACCGAGAACTACCGAAGTAATCCGATGTAGGAATGAGTTTCAAAATGGTGGATTATGGGTATTCTATTCTACCTTAATACTTTGTAACAATCAGTCAACGCAGATATGCACCCGTTCCCCTTTCATTTATGATTGGCTTAAAATGCAATAGAAGAACGATAGACAGACAACAAGTATCGTCAACAGAATTATATTTTGTTAACTGTTTGTAAAAATCACGTGGTGATTTCCTAAAGTTTCTTTTCGTTTTATTTATATGGTTTTTACATCGAGTCAACACTTTTCCAGTTATGTTGCGAATCCCGATACATAATGAAGGAGGAAGACCCCACACTAAACTGTTCATAAGGACTGATCAAGCCGGGTAGAAGAATCGGCATTTCGTAAGTCAGTCGGGAGACTACCTCACAAGGTTTAATGGTTCTAACAACATTGGTTCGAGCGAGCATGTAAACCCTTTCCCAAACAACAAATTTTCGACTGTCCCAAATTGAAAGAGATTGCAGCCGACATTTCAAAATGTGATGGAATTGGACAATAATCTTCTGATAGGGCAGAAAACATTGTGGGAAAAGAAGAAATTGCTCGTTACGAGCAATTTCTCCATTTCCGACAATGTTTTCTAAAATCGTCTGCAACAAAGTGGTCAAATATCGTTATCATTTGGGAAAGGGTTAACCGATGAGTGAAGGGTTGTAAAGAATGCACACAAATGCACTCAGGATGTCATTGGTCCATTCCGATTAGTCTCGAACAACAAGCAACCCCACGTGGATTATAGAACTGCCAATATCGATAAAGTATTAGACACTATGTAAACCAAAACGGATCATAGAAGATAAACGTTGCCTATTATTAGTTTGTTTTAGAAAATAATTATGTTTGAAACGTGACATAAGAATGATTACCCGTTATCGATTACTCCCTGTCACAGATAAGTGTCAACGGTTTTTCTCAGTAAAACAAAAAACGATCTCATATGAGTATTTTTGATTTTTGGAAACAAATGTTGCCTTCCATGTTTGATGGTGGATAGATACTCCATGTTTAATCACAAATCGATTTCCACTTAACAGCAACATCTTTAATAATAAGACATGCCATTTTATCTATACATGGGTTTTACATCGCGTCAACATTGTTTCAGTAACGTTGCGTTCTATATTATTTTCCACACTTAATGATGGAGTAAGATCTTATACTCAAATGTTTATAAAGGATTGTCAGGCGAGGAAGAACCATTGGCATTCCACAAGTTAGTCGGGAGATTATTTCTGAAGAAAATCCATATCCGTCAACAGGATTTGAACCAACACGTGTTATTTCAAGGTATTGATCGTCTTTTGCAATGCTCCTGTTGTCACAGTTGTTTCTTGATCTGTCTCTAAGAGATGCGTCAGGTATACCACAGGTACCGGTAACAAAAGAAAGTGTGCATTGTACTATACAAAACAAAATGTATTTTGTTTTGTATAGTACCTCTGTGCGATACAACATGTGTAACGTTCATGTGTAACATGTCATATGACGTAATAAACGTTCTTTATGTCATAACATGCAATGGGTATAATCAGTTTTACATAAGTCAGACAGGGGACAAACTACGCACACGAAGAAGAGTACATGCCCAACAAATTAGGGATCCCTCAACACGACAAATTCCACTAAGTGGACACCTAGATCAGTGTTGTCATCAGGAACCTAAATTTCAGACGTTCCCATTCTTCAAACTTAAATCAGAAGATACATCGGTTAGGTTAGCGAAGGAAAGATACTTTATTGATTGCTTCAAACCAAAATTGAACTAACTCTTCTACTTAAGATAAACAAATACAATATTGAAAAGAGCTTCAATGACGTCCCTTTTATGTGATGTAAATATCTTAATTATTGAAGTGACGTTAATATTGACATCACGTCATACCAACGAAGTTATGCCACTGAGGAGCGTTAGGCGAAACATGTTTGGCGTTTTATTTCTTTAAATATAAAAATTAAATCATTTAAAACATAGAAGGCGTGTAAAGGATTTTATTTTTGTTCTATATATATATAGACAACACAACCGCTCAGTGTACGACATTGTTTCTCACTGATCGGATGTGTTTGTGTCTTTGAATTGTTCATTTGCTCGGTTCGTTACACATGTATTCGTTTTTACCTGTACATGTATGTATAAAGGAAAATGGCATATGGTCTCATAAGTTGTAAACAAAAAAGAATGGTGGTGAGAAATTTAACAGTAAACCATTTCATCCTACATTTTCATGATAACACAATATCTGTCATTTATGACCGAAAAACCTCAAACAACTGTACTAGGGACAAATGGTGAGAGACTAGGCCAAATCTTAAAACAAACTTTAAAATCGTTTTAAAGTTTCATGGATTTAATCAATTATACAACAAGGGTTTGTACATGCATCAAATATCTACAAGACATTTCTGGAGGGCACAATGAAGAAAAATCACTAACACATAAATTGAGGTCTACAATACCAATTAAATGTAGATAGAACTATATTCACATTAAAGATAATACATTTTGATACCAAGAAAATTTCTTGAACCTATCTATCGAAAGAAAGCTTTATAAAGTATCCACTGAAAGAAGTTTCTAAGAAATATGTTCCTTAAAGGTATTTCTATTCAATAAAACAGCATACTTTACCACCTACAGGCATCAATACCACACCATTTGTTTTAGAACTTAACAGTCAATTACACTTGATTAGTTACAGACATCATTCAATACCACTCCGTTTGTTATAGAACTTAATAGTCAAGAACACTTGATTTGTTACAGACTTCATTCAATACCACACCATTTATTATAAAACTTGATAGTCAAAAACACTTTATATGATAAAACCTGATAGGCAAGAATGGTTGATATGATTAAACTTGATAGTCAAATACACTTGATTTCATAGAACTTGACAGTCAAAAATACTTGATTTTCCTCAGATTTCATTCAATACCACATCATTTTTTAAAGAATTTGATAGTGAAGAAAATTTCATTTGCAAAATATATCATTCAATACCACATCATTTTTTATAAAACTTGATAGTCCCAATCTTGCTGAATCCCTCTGGTAGAACGACACAATGTCGCTCTTTTATAACAAAGTTTCCTTTCCATTCAACATCTTCTCTTCCCACCACCTCATATGACTTAAAATTCCACTTGGAGATGGCAATGAAATCGCCCGTGTTCCGATTGTGATACAACCTGTCCACGATCTTACGTCGCATGTGAATTGTTTGGACGACACAGAGAAGTAGAGAGATGGCGGTCCCAGCAATGGCATACATAGTTCTGATTCCTCCGACCTTCTCTGGAAACTTTTCCGGATAATTATAAACCATTAGAATAGCAGGGGCTGTAATAACCATAGCAACAATGGCGAATGTGCTGCTCCATTCAAAAGTGAATGGGAGTAATCAGAAGAGGTAGGGTCTGTATATTACTGTATCACAAATCAGATCATAAATTTTTGGAACATCGTCTTGTAAAAACTTCTTCTTGCTTGGGAGTTTATGGTCCCATTTATGTAAGAACCGTGTCTGTGACACTTTCCATCCTAATCTGTGTGTTCTTCCTATCAATGGATCTCTTTCTATCTGTGTATGCTTGTTCAAAACGCCACATGACTCCTACAAATGAAAGAATGGGAATGTAAAATATATATATATATTAATATATCATGATGCTCTGGGATGGCAAAATCATTTGTCAGTATTGTACAGCTTTTCCAAAATACTTGAGACAAACCAATTTTCAGTGAAGTTTTATAGACATTTAACAAACAAGTGAAGAAACAGTTTTGGCATTTATGTACAAGTAAATGATTTCTCAACCCCTATTGCTTAATCCTTTCCCAAACAATAACGACATTTGACCACTTTGTTGCAGACGACTTTAGAAATTATTGAGGGAAAAGGATAAATTGATCGTCACAAGCAATTTCTCCTTTTCCCACAATGTTTTCTGGCCTATCAGAAGATTATTTTCCAATTTCATCACATTTTGAAATTTATGTCATCTGCAAACTCTTACAATTAGATCCTCATCTATATAATGGCAAATGCGGTGGAACCTTTCTAAAGGCGGTGGGACCTTTCTTGCCAGACATAAAGTCCATCAGACTTCGCTTCAAATCAACACTCACAATGGAGAGGGGGCTCTATAGACTGGGACTCTAATCCAGAGTAGACTGGATGATGGCTGCTGCTGGAGGTGGTACTCCTGGCCCAGTAGCTGTGGCCGGTACTGATGTTTCATCTACCTCTACCATGGATGCTCACATGTTTCTGCGTTGCACAGTTTCGATGTGGTATTTGAGGAAGAAAAACTTCTTTCACACCCAGCTGTACGTGGCAGAGAGGTCCTTCACTGTCTCAACACCCTCACCGACATCCCCACAGTCCTCTTGAGGTGGCTCATCTGTGTACGGTTGGATTTGTTAATGGGTTTGAAGGCTGCTTCATCAATACCCATGTCAGGAGATTTGTACTCCCATAGATTCTTTTTGTTATACGGACATTTATAATCTGTCATTCTCTTTGAATAGATAGAGAGATTGTCTTTTAGCCAGTCAATAACCTGTTCTGTTTGCGTCTGAGTGATATGGTTTGTACCTACGCTTTTTGCGAGCGGCTGCTACTAGAACTGGTGTGATGACTGTGCCATCCTCCCCTGCAGTGTGAGCCTGTGGCTCTTCTGGTTCTGGAACCAGCACGGCGTTACTGTCGGTGGTGGTGTCGGAGACCTTGGCGTTTCAGTCACCTTGCCTCTGCCTGTCACTCTCCAGCTTTTATTTACTGCATCTATACCTCTTTTGGTTCCAATCTTTTTGTTTTTAATGTTTTTGATGTTCAGCATACGGATGGAGACACAGCGTGGGTATCGTAGAAGAGCGTGAGGAAGCTTGCCAATCGTAGCAAAGCCTGACAAAGCGTGACGGTCCTTATTCAAATCGTATCGATTCATGGAAAGCCTGCGAATCCTTCATGAAAACGTTACGAAACGCAAATAAAATCTGGATGAAAGCGTCTGATCTATTGTCAGATCTTTATACCATATTGTTGCAAATCTTGAGACATCCTAACGAAGCGTGCTTAGTGGTGAGAGACCGTGAAGACTGGGGTTCCCGCTTTGAACCAAGCTCTGCCAAGCTTTCCTATGCTTTGAGTCAAGCTTTGCTGAGTATTACTACGCTTTGTTAAGCTTTGATACGCTCTCGGCACTTTAATCAAATCGTGACAAAGCGCACAGATTTTTTAAACAGTTTAAAAATTTTGGCGCTCTTGCCGAATTCCCAAATTTACTTCAAGCTTTCCCACGATCTATTACGACACTGACGCTTGAATAAAGCTTTGTTACGCTTTGGTGTCGCTTTTGTCGCCGCTTTAGAGCGCCATCAAAGCGCCCTTGGTGTGAACCATGTATTACACATTTCTATCCCTTTTTTGGTCTTTCTCTTATACATCGGGATAAATTAAACGGTGTTGTAGATGAAAACTTAAACATTGTTTTGCAGAATGTGGAAGACATGCTAGAGATGATAGACTAAGAAACCTTCTATCTTATGTTCACATTTAGATCGTTCTAACTACCTCTACCAGTAAAATAGGCTTGTCTCTTTAAGACGATTCTAACAAGTAGCTACAATGTAGATAAAATAAACATAGAAAGACACACCAAATAATCATTTGTTATCTTATCTCTACCCAAAACAATCCTAATATTGGATGCACAGCCAACTGCGTCCGAAACACGGCCAACCCACAGGTAATCGACGTACAGTTCACACTGTTTAGCACAGAGAAGATCCTTCTACAGGCCCTAGACACGGCCAGCTTCGCTAACGGACAAAGGGTTGAAGCCGAGGGGACGGGGTGTAAAACAACGGTCAAGGTCGCGTCGCCCACGATAAGCTTTTCAGTGGATATCCTGAATACAACCCACCCGGGCTGTGGAGTTTTATATGTAAGAGTTTGCTTATATATTTCCTTTTCTTTTTTTAGATTGTGTAAGATGCTTTTTCACAGACTAGATATTTTGTAAGTCAACATAAGACGTCGTTGAAACTATTTACTCTTTTGTATTGCTGTTTGATAATATTATACAATTCAAAAAGCGTTAACTATGTCTATTTCATACGCAGAAGATTATTGTTATTATTTAGCGCGTATCATACAACAGTAAAGATGTTGTGAAGTTTTAAAGAAAATTATTCTCAACTTCCAAAATGGCTTACATCTGTGGACATGCACCTTCAATTTTGACCTGCCCTTCTTTTAATTTTTCGATTTTCGGAATACTTGTTTTTAGCTTTTGATATACTTTCCATCCCCTGTCAATAATGAGACACGACTACCTGATATAGGTTGCAACGATTTCAAGATGGATGAAACATCGTTTTCTACCATGATCATCTTTTGATGGTCTATGATTAAAAAACTTCATTTAACGATAGCCCTTTGTAGATCGATGACCAAAAGGTATATTCTACAACTTTTTGTGGCATACTCAGAACTCCGAATGTGTTATTGGTACACAAACGCCTCATGGCCAAAGTACAGATCATAAGGATATGCCATGTCAAAGTTCAAACACTGTTTTTGTCATTGATTATATGTAGAACTGAACATGATAATTCAGAGTTATCCAGAGGAAGAAGACAGCTTACCCAATTTCACTGTTGCCTTTCATAGTTGGATGACAGGAACCAAAGCTTGATTTCCTTTTGTAAAAGGATGACAACATGCCGTATTTCATTATAGTCTTTTAAAGGTGGATGCCAAAATAAAATCACGATTTCCTTTTGTAGGTGGATGATATCATACAGAATGTTATTAAAGTGTGTTTACAGTAGATGACAAAACAAAATAACACGAAATTCTCTTGTGCGATGCTGCATTACAGAAAAGTTTTGTGTATGCAAATAACAATTCAAACCGGTTGCCTCTTTAAGGTGGATTACAACATGCTGAATTTAACATATAAATTACGATTGTCTCTTGAATATAGATGGTAGCAAACTTATTTTTACAATGTCAACTACTATTGTCATTTATAGGTTGAAGGAAGTATACCGAATTTATACGATGCAAATTGTTTTTTTACACTAAATGATAGCATGCTGCATTTAGCTGCAGTTTTCAATAGGTGGATGACAATACATAAACACGACTTTCACGTGTATTCTGTATTTCACGATGATTGCGATTACTTTTTGTAGGTGGTTGAAATCTTGCTGAATTTAACTGTAGCATTTAAACGGTGGATGATAATACAATAAACACGATATTCGTTTTTAGGTGGATGACAGCGTGCTTAATTTCACGCTCGAAGTTTTTGAGGATGTAGACTTTTACTGCAGTTTTCAATAGGTGGATGATAAACAAACACGACTTTCGCGTGTATGTTGTTGACAGTATGCTGTATTTCAAGATGAAATTTTCGAATGCTTTTGGTAGGTGGTTGATATGATGTTGGATTTAACGGTAGCCTTTAATAGTTAGAAGGCAATACAATAAACACGATATTCGTTTTTAGATGGATGACAGCATGCTGAATTTCACGCTCGAAGTTTTTGAGGATGTAGACTTTTACCAAGCTAATGATACGATAGTCAGCGTACATTGTGACGTCCTTCCAGCTAGGCTTAACCTTATAGCAGAGATGGGGCAAGTATCTGCTATTGTCATATTTCATTATTCCCATGTTTTATACCATTTTTGCTATCCGCATTCTGCGTTGACGATGGTTCAATCTTGCTTAACCAGCTCTTATTGGCAGTTTAGAATGGAGGTTTCTTTTTGTATACATCCCTCCTGAAGATTTTTGCATCTCAACAAATCCGAAATGGTGTTGTGTGATGTAAAAGAAATCATATACATAAATTTGTATTGTTCTTACCTCCGTTTTTTAACATGCAAATGTTTACTCTATAGACCACAGCATTGCTTGCACGAAATTGATACAGTCTTATGAAATCGCCGTGCAAAACTTTTTTTTAAATCATGAACAAATTCCTCCTTATCAAATATTTGATATGACAGTCCACCATGGGTGTGCTTGGCCTTGTTTATCACGTGGCTTAATCCTTTCCCAAATGTTCCACTGTTCCAAAATGAAAGAGTTTGCAGAGGACAATTCAAAATGTGATAAAATCGGGAATTAATCTTCTGATAGGGTAGAAAACATAATGGGAAATGGAAAAAATGCTCGTCATGAGCAATTTCTCCTTTTCCAACGATGTTTTCAAGAGTCGTCTGCAACAAAGTGGTCATATGCCGTTATTGCTTG
Organism: Cerastoderma edule; assembly: GCA_947846245.1. Classification (NCBI taxonomy): domain Eukaryota; kingdom Metazoa; phylum Mollusca; class Bivalvia; order Cardiida; family Cardiidae; genus Cerastoderma; species Cerastoderma edule. Next base: position 3,175,314 of record OX401422.1, read on the forward strand.
GTAAAGGGTTTACCAAACATTCAATCTGCACTTTATTGACATCTTGGTTACACACAATCCAAACATTTAATATTGTATACCAAAATTAAACTTACCCTCTCAAGGGGTGTCTTCATTTAGGTATTAGTTACAAACTGGTTTGATTTAAAAGGACTATGAGTATTCATAATGTAAAGTGGAAGATACATTGAGCACTTCCTTTGTGACTTTTGGTCGACATCATTCATACAAAAGGAGGAATTGCTTGTTGCAAGCTTTTTATCCTTTTTTCGCATTGTTTTATCTTCATTCCCCTACTACAGATAAGTAAAGCTGAGGTGTTATGAGGGAAGAGATTAAAAAGTGAAATGCCCTCTTGTCGCTTCAACGCTTCTTAAAACTGTTAAATTTTTCATAGGCAATAATCTTTATCTGTATTTGCTTGCTATTTGAATCACTCGTCCATCCTTACACTACTTAACCCTTATAATGCAGAATAATTTTACTAAAAATAGATTTTTGCCTTGTTTGCTTTCCAAAACGTTAAATATCTGCTTAATTTTGTTGGAGAAAGATACTCAGAGAAGCAAACAGGTTAGATCTAGGCCAGCCGTCAATTTACTTGGCGGCTTGGCCGTTATCTTACCTGTTTGTACAAGCATGAAGTCAGTTCAACACTACAGGGGTTAAAGGTTCTTGTTCACAGATGGGAGTAAATTGGAATGTTAAAAGGTGTTTTCTTTGAAACTGCCAAACAGATTGTTATATGCTAATATAATAAACTGTTATATGATACTTATTTACTGAAAGTCATTTTAACCAGAAGTAGAGCGTTTTTTGATTCTTTAAATTGTGTATCCGGTGATTTAACATGCATTTAAAAGCAAAGGCGTGACATCGCTGTTGAGATATACTTCTTTATACAAACTGTATATACTTAGATGAATTGCCGCTTCCTGAATGCATCATGCGTTCAATGGCTACTTTTGATTGCATATTAAACCACGATACACAACATTTTATATTGACATTCAAATTGTCTCTTCTGTGAGCAAGCACATTTAATGTGTTAGCAGTAATATTTACATTTCTTTGTTCCTATAGAGAGACACCCTTTACTAGCGAGGCCCGTTGGAACAGGTTACCATCATCACTTTCATATCCACATCCTTTACCTTTATATTCATATTGATTCCTTTCATGTACATCAACAATGTTAGCATAATCATTGATAACGTCATCATAATCATCAACAACGTCATCATTAGCATCAACAACGTCACCATTAGCATCAACAACGTCATCATTATCATCAACAACGTCATGATTATCATCAACAACGTCATGATTATCATCAACAATCTAATGGTGAGCCCTGATTGGATAGATACTGGCACATTTGAATTCCGTCCAATCGATAGTCAGTAGGAAGTTAAGTTGTGTGTCTAAACCACAATGAAATCATAGCAACGACACTGGAATCGAATGTGGAAAGATAAGTGTTTGAATTGAGTAATTGAAGTACGCCGAGCAAACGTTAAACTATGTAAGCATTACTCTATCTTTCCTGAGATAAGTTCATGGATTCAGCGGCTAAGTTTAAGCTTGTTTATTTATTCATCAATGATTAATGAGGAGGACTGCAAACCCTATTTATCTACCGTATGTTTTCTAACAGATGGTTTAGTATTGTTTATATTTCCATTTCATAGCTCTGGCCGATCCATTAAGAGCCACTCCGTTATCGTGTACTGCTGGCGATTCTCCGACCTACTCCTCATCTACAGTGATGCTCTCTAACGGGTAGGTTGTACGTTGAAATAGAAGACTGAACCTGTTAAATGGCGGACTGAACCTGTTAAATAGCGGACTGAACCTGTTAAATTGCGGACTGAACCCATCAAATAGTAGACTAATGTAATCACGAAATGAATGAAATGGGGTTGTAGATGAATACTTATACAATTGTTTATGGTTTTGTAGATGAGTACTTATACAATCGTCTTTAGTTTTTTTGTAGAATGATTATGACGTACTTTGTTTCTTGTAGATGTGTTTCTCACACATTTCTATCCCTCTTTTGGTGTTAATCTTATACATCGAGATGAATACACAACGCCCTTGGTAGATAGTATACTAACCTGTTGTTATTTTGCTAGTGCAATCCTGGGTTATGTTAAATCAACATTGTCAACGACGTAAATCTCTAATCTAGTGGGAATTATTCATCACAGGTGTGTTCCACAGTCAGAAAAGGCGTTTAAGCTCAACGGGCCATTCGTGCGCACCTCGCAGACGAGCGATAGAGTTTGGACTACCCAGTCGGGCTGGTTTCGGGCATCGAACTTCCTTACCAGTAAGAGGCTGTACATCACGTGTAACATCCGGTTCTGTAGCGGTCTAAAGACCAACGACTGTGTGCAGGTAATGTCTTGGTTTGACTCTGACCTTTAAGTTTTGGCCTTGACCTTGTGATTCTATTCGAAATGAGGCTACGATTACAGTCAACTCATTTCAGTACTATGACAATTTTTGACAGATCCAAACTTAAAGCACCGACAGACGACCAGACCAATGTGAGAAAAACGCTTTTTGATTGAAACTGAACTTCATCGATAACCAGGTTAACACTTTGTGACTAAATCGAAAATGTTCCCACAAGAATTCAGAATCACTTATAGGCTTTTTTGTTTACATGTTCACATAAATTTTAGATAAGTGTGTACCTGGATACAAAAAAAAGTAATAATAGTGGCGTAACTTGAGTCAGGAATTCCTTTACTGAACGAAATAAGTTCCAGATTATTAAGGATTTAAAATGATTTAAAGACTTCTGTGCTCATACTTTACTGTAGCTATACGATTGAATCATTGTACATTGACCAATAAAAAAGCGAAATTGATATATTCGAAAGTAGGATTTTTTTTTTTACATCAATTGCGAGAAAAGTTTTTGCAACTTATTTTGATATGTTTTGCTATCACTCCCTAGATTGCCTTTACATGCACCACCTGTGCAGACATTGTAACTAACGGAAATCGAAAAGAAAACTCTCATGCCCCGAGACAAATGCTCTTTTCTTTGATCGGGACCATTTTATCAGCCAACAAAGGTCTACAACTGAGGACCAATGCCCTTGGTAACACCTCAGCTATTGAAACTCTGTGTCACAATTTCATTAGAGGCAGTCCCCTGACTGACTTACGGAACGCTGATGATTTTACCTGGCTTGATTATCGGACTTGGGCAGTTAGGTACGGAATCTACTACCATCATTATACGTGGGGCAACGATACAAAACATGAAATTACGCTGACGCGATGTTAAACCCATCTAAAGAAACAAACACAGACACAGACAATATGATTTGTCAATAAATGGACAAGCATCTTTTTCATTTCCTTTTTTCATCATTAGTTTATAAATTGGTTATCTGCATCAATAACTAATCAATAACTTAATGCATCTACTTCAGTCATGCAACACTACTCCTACAGGGCGTAAAAGGAGAGAGGATGCTCAAAAGTTTGAGTACAAGACTATACAGACAAGCATAACGATCTTGGACGATCAGAGCTCGGCGGAAAGGAAAACAGGTTTGGTTAAAACTTATTTATTTTACATCGATTGTGACGGAAGCTTAAAGCTTATTAAATTTGCTCTCGATGACTGCTTCCTGTATACTACACTTGTACTTGCGCTGAGTCGTGGGTAAGACCCGACAATTCTCATCCTGCATAACGGGGATTCGAAATCGGGACCCTCTGTACAAGAGGCCGACGCTCTACCACTGCACCACTATCGCCCACAAAACAGGTTTGGACCAATAGAATTTCACGACAAGTTCGTACAAACTCGATATACTCTCAAGTTATGCCAACGATGAATCCACGATAAGATGTCATTAAGCTTACGATAATCTCACACTAGGCTCACGGAAAGCTTATGATGAGCTAAACTCAAGCTCAAGAGAATCTCACAAATAGCTCACAATTATATCAAGAGGAGCTTGCAATAAGCTTATTTAAGCTCATGAGAAATACAGGATAACATCACATCAAGATCGCAACATGCTCTAGTTAGCTTAAGATAAACTTAACTTAAGCCTACGATAAGCAACAATAAGTTCAAATTAAGATTACGATAAAATGACAATAAACACAAGCTACATGTATTCATATACGAATTGACGAATGGTTGAACCAACTCATTATGTACTGTAAATTTTGATGTTTTAAAAGGCTGACACTAAGTTATATATAAGATAGATATAAAACTCATCTTAACCCTCATAGTGCTGGAGCCGACTTAATGCTTATGCACATAAGTTAGATCCAGGCCGGCTGCCAAGTAAATTGGTGGCTGGCCTATGATCAAACCCGTCTACCTATTCTTCCAGGTACCAAAAGTTGTATGGACTTGACCATTGCCTACACAGTGTTGGGAACGATGTCCGGAATGATTATAGTCGGTTTAATAACTACTCTCGCCATGTTCTACCAGCTAAATCACATTCAATCCAGAAAAATAGCGGGAAATGCAGGTCAAATCGCTGGACATTGATGGCTTATCCCATGTACTTTGGGAGGTCCACAGCACCTGTTCAATTTATTCAATATTTCATGAAACGACCAACCTTATAATGATTATACAGTGGTCCTGTAACCTTTTGATGTGGTCGCTTACTATTATTATTATTATTATTATTATACACCATATTTATATAGCACTCTTATCATAATAAGACATATGTTCAAAAGTGCTTTACAAGACAATGAAAGCGCATACATGTACTTATGCATAAAAAAGAGGCATGACCTAAGATACAAAAGATGTAACATTTAAACCGTATACAATGTATTCTAAAGTACAAAACCTAAAAGATAAACAAGTACATGTACGGGCTTAAAAGTATCATCAGTATGATTGTTCATCGACGCAATAGAAATATTTGACACACAATGGTGTTTTACTGACCTCTATACAGTTGGACAAATAGGTATGTCTTTAACAGTTTTTTTAAAATATGTGAAACTACTGGACTCTCTTAGTTCTGCCGGTAACGAATTCGAGAGTTGCGGAGCACTGGTTGCAAAACATCTATCTCCATAGCTTGCTGTTTTTCGTCTGGGAACGACAAGTGTCACTGAATCGTACTGGGACCTAAGAGAACGTCTAGGTTTGTATGTTTGCAGTAATGATTGAATATATCCTGGTGATTTGCCATGTAATGCCTTATGTGTTAAAGTTAATATCTTATGCTGAATTTTGCTTTCAATCGGCAACCAGTGGATTTCCTTTAGAACGGGAGTTACATGAATAAACCGTTAAGTCGTAGTTATGATTTGAGCAGCTGTGTTTTGAATAGTCTGTGATTTATTGAGGGTTGTTTTTGGCAAACCATAAAGCAGCGAGTTGCAGTAGTCCAACCGGGATGTGACAAGACTATTAACAAGTGATTTTGTCGCGTCAGTAGTAAGATACGGCCGAATGCGGCCAATCTGACGAAGTTGTGCATAGCACGATCGGCACGCTGAATTAACATAAGTGTCCAGGTTCATTCTAGAGTCTAAGATGGCTCCTAGGTTTCTTAAAAATATGTATTGGTTGTATCTGCGATTGACCGATCATGATCGACATGTCATCCACAAGTTTTTCATTGTGTTTAGGTGCGAAAACGATAACTTCTGTCTTATCAGTGTTGAGTTTGAGCATGCTGTGATGCATCCAAGAAACTATATCTGTTAAGCAGTCCTGGACACGTTGTAGAGTTTCATCAACTTTGACCTTATCATTTGGTTTGAAGGCAACGTACAGCTTTGAGTCATCTGCGCAGAAATGGTGAAGTAGTCCATGGTATCTGCAGATAGCACCGACAAGCTTGGTGTACATTACATAGTTTTAATCCAACTATGTCTTAAAATGTCACTCGATGATATGCGTTTAATAACAAAATAAGAATAAGATTAACCAGTCAAATATTTTACAACACCATTATAAGTTATCTAGAAAGCATACTGTTTAAATCAGAATGAATCATCGTTTACAAGGTGGAATGTGTACAAAGATATTTAGTTAGATTAAATCATCATTGTTATGAAGTTGGGATGTTTGTTATGGTATATGCCATGGTAAATTTCCAAAATACTTTTACGATGTTTGATAAAGGAACCTACAACGGATGTACGAAGAGCATGTTGGTTTAATGGGTGCTTTGGGCGCCGGTAATGTGTTTGTATTGTTGAAAACGGCAGGAAACTCGGTCTAATCCGATAACAGCCGAACCTCAATACTAGTTGAGCTGGAATAATAATTCTGTATGTGTTGTATTTATGTATGATTCGTCTTGCTATATGTTCTACAGATATCACGTGAATGTTTTCTTTTTTGCAATAAATTATGATTAATCTAAAATTGAACTGGTTCCCCCGATGTATTCTTGGTACGAGACTAGTCAGGAATTACTTCCAGAGGTCGTTATACAGTAACATCCGAACCTAATTACAAATTAAACTGTTCATTAATCAATGTTCAATGATCAATGATCGATGCCCTAATAAGGTTAAGGAAATGTAAAATCACTTCTCATAATGGTGACGTCCAAAAACGACAAACATCCATCGCTTTATTTGTATCTGTCTTTTAAAAAAAATATCCGTTCAAGCGACCAACAATTACTTCCCCTGTGCCAATAGCGTCATATGTGTACCAAATATAACTGTTTTGTTTCCTACTTTATAATCCATTGGCTTAGCTTCTTTTAGGCATATGCCTTCACCTTTCTTTCAGGAAGCCAAGAAGAAAAAACACTCAAAAACGCAACAGAAAAGGCTTCTTTTTTCTGTTTTAACCAAATATTTTTTGTGCTCTCAAATACTTGCCAGCATGCACATTAGCGATTACAGACTGCATTTATTCTTTACGGGCGACTCCGCTAGAATGACGTGCGTACACATTCATTTCAGTCAGGTTACGCCTCTGTAATCTATGCCTTCTTGGCTTTGAATTCTGCAAAATACGATGAGCTTAAATAGATCAATGTATTTAAAAAAAATGCTATTCACGTACCCCTTTTAACATGAAGGTACATAGTCACGCGGAGGGCATACATCTTGCTTCGTCCCACCTTTCTCAGATTACTGCAGTCGAAGTCAAAGATAATTCTCACTGAAACTTCATTCCACGGCGGTAGACATTTGAGTGACCTGCTACGTTACTGTTGGGCCCCCGATCGACCACTTATATGTATCATTACCTAACGAAGACAATCGTGATTTTGAAAAGGAAAATGAAAAGGTCCATCCGTATTTACGAAGATCTTCCATTTTCATTATCCTTGACTTTGACATGTTCCGTAAAAAATCAAATAGCGCTTACTTCGTTTGTTCTAGGAACGGATTAAGTTATACTCCGGTTAATATCAGCATTCATATTTTATTTCAATTAAATTTATAAAAACTCAAGATTTATATTATTCCGGTTTCTTTGTAAAGGGAGATAATCCGTTTTTATTATAAATATATCATACATTATTACTCCTCCTCCCTATGTGGATGACAGACATATAAAACATGGGGTGGCTATGGCCGCCTTTATTAATAACTTATTTAACCCTTTACCAAACGACACAATTAAGACTGTCCCAAATTCAAAGCGTTTGCAGACGACATTATAAAAGTTGATGAAATTGGAAAATAATGCTCTGAAGGAGCATAAAACATTGTAGGAAAAGGAAAAATTACTCGCACGAACAATTTCTCCTTTTCCCACAATACATTCCGAATTTGTTGTTTAAAAAGTGGTTAAATGTCATTATTGTTTTGTAAAAGGTTAAATGTACCACCAACTTTCTGGTTCTTGTGGTATATGATAACCTATGCTTTATAACAGCGTTATGTCTAACATTCGAAAGATAATATCGCAGTCGACGGGCGCGAATGACCAAAAAACATCGCCTGTCGACTGCGATTTCTCTGCTGAGTATAAGACGTAACGCCGTTATAAAGCATGTGTTATCATAAACCATCAGAACCGGAAAGTTGGTGATCAACTCATGCAGGGTACACAATATGGCTATCATTGGCCAACGTTTCGGAAAAAGCAAAAAATACCTATGGCGCGACCACCTTGTTCAGACATAAGATCATAAACATTTGTCACGTGATTCTCCTGCCTATTAATGTTTACAAGAGAAATGCATATATTGATGATCCCCATTACTTAGCAATTGTTTGGTCATATGAAAAGAAGAAGAAAATAATAAAAAACAAATAAGAGTTACATTTCAAAATTTAATCATTTAAAAACTCAGCAACAGTTTGTAACAAGAAAAATCAAACACTAAGAATTTCAAGACGTGCACACAGTATCCACTATTCAGATTTGTTTTTAATCACGTGATGGATCAAAGTAAAAGAAAAGAAATATTTGAAAAGTTTATTACTAACATCTGATGTTTTCCATTATCAAGCAATGCGATAGAAACTACAACAAAACATATATATGAAAGGGTTGTCATATTGGGTCTGCGTCACAGATTCGTAACGTTACCTCTACTTTTACAAAATTGCCGTAACCAAAATAGCTCAAATGCTCAGCAATGTTCTAATAACCTGATAGACCAAAGAAAATGACAAAAACTCTTTGAAAACTTAACACTAACATCTGTTATTACCATTCGGAAGCAATGTCATAGAAACAGCAAAACACAGAGAAAAGTTGTCACATGGGACTTGTCTTAGAAAGATTCGTATCTTTTCCTCTTCTTTCACAGAACTGCCGTAAACCTATTATATAAACGGTAACTTTGTTTTTGTCCGCGGAAAAAGACGATTAAATGTAAATTAAAGATTTCTTATGTTCAGTTATGTTATGACCCATGTTTCGTTCATGCCTAAGTCAACTATTTTCTAATGCGCTCGTTATTTCTTTTAACTTTACGTTAAAGCGGAAATCTCTCGTACGAACATTTATTAACCCTTTACCAAACGCCAATATTTCGACCGTCCCAAATTAAAAGAGTTTGCAGACGACATTTCAAAATGTGCTGGAATTGAAAAATAATCTTTTGATAGGGCAGAAAACATTGCGGGAAAAGGAGGAATTGCTCGTTAAGAGCAATTTCTCCTTTTCCGACATTGTTTTCCAGGGTTGTCTGCAACAAACTGGTCAAATGTCGTTATTGTTTGGTAATGGGTTATGAAATATCCAGGCATATGACATTTTCCATCGAACACGCTGCATTTTGCCCTCAATGTTAACACATATCATATGCAAAACGCCCATGTACCCCTTTTTTCGACACCAATAGTATTAACCCAATGTGATAAAAATTTGATTCATTTGTACATTGTCTGACTCTCTTTTTTATCAGAAAAGTATATCTTACAAATATAGACAAGCCAGTCATTTGACTCAAACATCGCCGTTTGAAATATTTGCGTTAATTCAAAGGTGGCTTCAATCTCTAACATGTACATGTATGTATGCAGCTCAAACTACTATCATCTTACATTCTTTATCGATGGAACAATGTCCCTTGATATTGTAATAAATGTAACAAAATGCAAGATCTGTTCAACTCAAATTGCTTACATTTCACATTCTGAAATTGATAAAAATAAAGGTGTCCTTTGATAATGTAAAAGGTATAACAATACGCAAGATATGTCCAACTCTAATTACTTGTACTGAGTTTAAATGATTTCCTTCGTGTACTCTTAAGCAAGCTTTAGAATCTCTGTTTATAAAAGTACTTCTGATTATTTGCTGTTTATTACAAAACAAAACACGACGTATACAACTTTAATTGCTAACGTTTAGATATGTTCCATCGTTTAGGAAAACTTTCACTTTCCATGTTGACACATATCATTTGCGAAAGAGCCCTAAACGAAGAAAACAGAGTTACCCTATCCCAATCGTAACTACTCGGACATTTTCGTGAACTAAAAATTACGCATCGTACATAAGTGCAGGGTTACAATTTTACGGGTAAATCGTCCCCGGCTGTATTGTAATAACACATTTACTATACATGTGTTTATCAAGGTTGAGTATTTCAAATTATATGAAGGTGTTAAACATCATTTTAAATTATTCTTTTTTATCAGTAACTCATACATAACAATGCCATTTATTAAAGTTGTGATGTATACTGGGTTTTTTTATCGAATTAAATGACGATTTAAATATTATATTTAAGATCTGTATTTGTACTTTATAGTACAATGAAGAAAGTCTCGCGAGAAACACTATGGTGCCTTTTAATATTCAGTCCCGTGTCTTAAAGATTTTCATTGTGTATATACTACAAAAATAAACTACCATCCTATATCTTAGTTCATTTGTATAAAAGTTTAACAATGCCGTTTTCAACATATTTCAGATATACTTCTAACTTAATCTTATCTACAAAGTCGTTCAAATGTTCCAGGCCAGTTCTTCGCTCGGAAAAAAATTGCCTTGTCCAGGGGCGAGCCACATTTAGTGTTGTTTGGCCTGAAAAAACTGATAGGTTTTGCTTTAATATGTTGGCGAAAACTTGCGGAAATGAGACGTCATTAAGCCACGCCGGCTCGTTTTAAAATTCGCGTAGGTTTATTCTGTTGACATCTGTTATAATCTGAATATCTTATAAAATCCCATCAATCTACCATACTCTAACGAAAGCTTACCCAAAGAATGACATGAAGTCAAAACCGGAAGTAAGTTTACACCCTCATTTAAAATGGTTTAGGTTGCGGATCAATTTGGCCCCGTTTGGCGCATGCGCAATGGAATGTGAAAAACCTATACTCCGTTTTTTTCAAAATGGTCGTCTGGTCATACTATGGGCTTTGAGCAGTCGCAAAATTATGAGCGATTAAGGACAGTTTTACTTGGGTGACGATTCATGCACTTCAGTAGAAACTCTATATCTCGAAGTTGAAGGGACTCATGAAAATGTTTGATATACAGAGAGATTGACGAATAGATGTTCAAAAATATCACGACGTAATAATGCGGAGAAAATACTTCGAGACGTCGTATTTACTTAGCCGTATAGAAGAGTTAGACACTCAAAAGATCGAGGTATAGATAGTATACTGTATTTAGCTTACGTGTTATCGTTGGTACTAACACGCTTTTTTGCGATTATCGTCATAGAACGTTTACGAGCAATTAGATTAAGGGAGAGATAAAACAAATAATCGTTTAAAATGTGTATTTCTCTTTAGGGGACCATAATTTCATTTGTTGGCCACGTTGGTGGGCAAAGCGACATCATTACCTGGTCTTAAGCGTACATAGCTTATAGAAAACATGAATATCTCAACTGTGGCTCCGATATGGTATTGAAAGATTGTTGAAAAAACGGCATTAAACCCCGAAGTTAATAACCAAATAAAACCAGATACTATGATCGATCATCGTGAATGATGATTACAGTACAAAGAGGGAGAGGAGCAGGGTTACCAGAGCTAGCAGGCTAGCCCTTGAAACGGCACCACTGCCTTTCTCACCGTCAGTTTGATCGCCAGTTGGACTATCCTTCTTCTGACTGTCCGTTAGACCATCCGTTGTACATCCAACACAAACAGTGACGTTGGCGCTGCCAGTATTCTTTTTGTCGAAGGCCTCAACTGTAATGGTGAAGTTTTGTGCAGAGGGCACTGTAAGGTTGGTGGCGGCAGTAATTGCACCCTTGGTGTCGATTGTGAAGTTGGCACTGTTCGGCTCATCTAGAATATAAACATGAAAGTTGTTTCATTCTTCTCAAAATGAGCAGCTCAAATTAACCCTTAGAATGTATGTGTCGTCTGTTTTCTGAAACCGTAAATATCTGTATGTTTTTGTCAAGGAAAGAAACTTAAAGTAGCAAACAAGTTAGATCACATGCGAGCCGCCAGTTTACTTGGCGGCTGGCCTGGATATAACCTTGCTTCCGCGCGAAGTCGGCTCAAGCACTAAAAAGGGTTGAATAAACATTTTATATGATATTTTGGCTAGAAAACTGGGGACTAGTGACTCTATTCATAACCCCCCCCCCACGGTGAAATTACAAGATGTGAAACATAAAACTGTTGCCGTAATCTCAAATTAAATGACAACTAAGATTTTATATTCAAGATCTATATTCGAAATCGAAACTGCAAAGAAAGAACTTTCGCGAAAAACAATATGGCGAGTTCCATTTTGGTTCAGAAGTGTTTAACCCATTACCAAACACTTACGACATTTTACCACTTTGTTGCAGACGACTCTGGAAAACACCGTGGGAAAAGGAGAAATTGTTCGTAGCGAGCAATTTCTCCTTTTCCCACAATGTTTTCTTCTTTATCAGTTTCATCGCATTTTGAAATGTCGTCTGCAAACTCTTTCAATTTGGGATAGTAGAAAGTTTGGCGTTTGGTAGAGTTGATTGGATAAACTCGCTGAGTTCATATCGTGCGTGGAGAGGAACTCTCTTTGTTGGTTATATTACTATTGATAAACAGTTAATAATTTCAACAACATTCTATCATTACGAAACAGAAGTATTAGTACCGCAAAATTTATAAGGAAAGCTATCATGATTAGAAGCAATGAACTGTATATAATACTCTTTCCGTATCTATTATTGTTGAGTTCTTCTGTCATTTCAACGGGTATCTTGTTTTTTTATATGTAATTTGTATTTGCTTTTCTGTGAAAACTACATGTTATTTTACCATGTATTATATCGTTTTGTAATGTTTACTATATTTCGTAACATGGTGTAATGTTAAGGTCAGTGGCAGATTGTTGCCGACATACCTTCTAATTGAATTGAATAAATCGATATATTTCAGTTGTATTTCGATGTTGGCCCATCATGGATAAAGCAAGAAACCCGCAAAGCTTAACCCTTTAACAAACATCAAATGTTCGACTGTTCGAAAGTGAAAGAGTTTGCAGACGACATTTTAAACTGTTAGAATGTGATGAAATTGAAAAATAATCGTCTGAAAGGGGAAGAAAACAATTTTTTCAAGAATGAGTCCTCTGCACTAAGTGGTTACAGGTCGTTGTGTTTTTTTTAGTTTGCCGAGAGACTAATATTCGTAAGTAATCAAATCTAGCGGTACCGGCACCATGTGATTTCAAGATTAGTGCTTTAAGCATTAGGCAACGGAGATCCCCTGGAAAGTTGTAAAGTCTATATTTCTAGAACGGTGTTTAAGGCCGTATCAACAATTTCTAAGTTATGTTACGGCTTTTCTGGATCCGCCAGTATTAGGCTAGGGCTCTGGAGTGACTTGCCAAAGGTTACAACCACGACACCTGCAAAACCCTTAGACAGAGGGAGTAATATATAGGTAACACCTTACTTTTGATACTGTAAGTCAAGGTATTGAACTCTGGGCTGACATCACCGTCTGTGGCTGTGACGTTGAGGATCCCGGTCCCTGAAACATATGAGTAGACTTTGGTATTTAAACCCGGTTTCAACCATTCTTCAGTTATATGTTCGTGGGTCAAAACAAGTCCCACGTGTTTTCACACGGAACTGACTCATTTCAGCCCCAGTTATACTTTCCGCGTAGCGAAAGGTCAATCGTTTGATAAGGACTTGATTAATTGATAATCAACCACGAATAAGGTGAGTGCATATTGGAAAGTGTCTGACCTAAGATGGTCGTATGTGACTGAGGCAATCTCTTGGACATTGATGTGATTTTCGATACAAAAGATTTCGTTATGGCACAAAGGGCCCGGGATAACCAATACAAACAGATTATGTACATAACGAATAGCAAATCATTCACTAGCAAAACATCCTAACATACTTATTAGTCTTTGATGGCTAAGAAGTTAGCAACTGTGCAATTGTTGCTTTTTCGAAAGAAACGTGACAAAGTTAGGCCGATATTGAAATGTAATAAAGATTAAGTTAGACCAGATTGAAAACTGAACAAGACATACCTTTTTGTGTATTGTTTTTGACTGAAACAAAGTAGGTTGCCTTTGAAAACGTTGGAGTTACATCGTTAACATCTGTTATTGCAATGGTACAGTTGATCGTTGCATTGTCTGTACCGTTTATTGCCCTTGAAATAAACGTATTACATGTACGGTTAGATTGTCTGCGTTACTATGGCACTTTCGTACCAGGGTGTGTTCAATTAACCCTTTACCAAACACCAACTGTCCCAAATTAAGAAAAATGCAGACAACATTTTAAATGCGATGAAACGGAAAAAAAATATTCTGAATGGACAGAAAACATTGTGGGAAAAGGAGAAATTTTCCTTTTCCCACAATGCTGTCCAGAGTCGTCTGCAACACATTGGTCAAACGTCGTTATTGTTTGGTAATGGGTTAAGTTAATTACGAATAGTTCACCAAATAACGTAATCCGTAAGATTTTACGACAATCTCTCCGCGAACGTTCTGGGTTTCTGCAAAACGGAAGTCGACTTTTAGTCACAAAAGACAGACAAGTGAGCTAAAATGGTGGACTTTGGATTCTTTCGCTACTTGCTAAATGTTTGAACTCATTTTGTAATGCATTCAAGGTTAATCATAATGAAGTTGAAATGAATGAACATCGAATGTATTGTTTTATTTTACCCCCACTCAACTGCTGTCTTGACACAGGTTAGAACCCTATATGAATACATATTCGCATATTTACGAGAAAACTTACGTGATATTTAGGGCAAACGCTCCCCGGCCTGATGGTTTCTCGTAATCGAGGGAATTCTGTGTTCTCAATGTCCCGTTTGGTGCAATCGAGAACTGTAGAACATCAGTCCCATTTAGTGCATGAACTGTATAATTGTTTGTTCCGTTTGGTCCGGTAAAAGTGTACAGTGAATAGGTTGTCGTGTTTTCTGGTATTTTAATCGGACATGTTGGTAAAGTAGTCCATTTGAATGTGCTCGCTAGAAAAGAAAATACTTTTTGATAATTCGCGATTATACTTTAGGGAATTATGCGGTAAATCGCTTTCATCAGTTTATGAGTGTTGTTGTGAGGTAGTATCCCGACTGACTTACGGAATGCCGATGGTTTTACCCGCCTTGACCAGCCCTTATGGGCAGTTGAGTACGGGGTCTTCCTCCATCATTAAGAGTCGGGCATCGCTAAATAACGGAAATAATGCTGATGTGATGTAAAACCCATATAAACAAAAAACATAATTGTTGAAGACATACGGGACTAAGGCTGATATTGTCTCACTTGTACTGAGTTGTCGCATCTCATACATTTAAGATGTTGACCAATATGTAAGCATTTCCGGGCCTTTGCAGCCATGATAGGTACCCTTTGAAATATTGAAAGTTCCACTTCCGAATGTTACTACAGGAAACGGTTACCTTACCCCTTATAGTGCTGGAACCGACTTCATGCTTATGCAATAAGGTTCGATCCAGGCCAGCCGCAAAGTTAATTGGTTTCTGACCTGTGATCTAAATGTTTGCTACTCTAAGAATCTTTCCTTGTCAAAATAAAGCAGATATTCAAGGTTTCTGAAAGAAGACGACACTTAAACCTATTTTAAGAAAATTACCAAGCACATTCTAAAGGTTAAAAGTACATTGTAGAGGGTTTTTTCTTTTGGGGGGGGGGGGGGGGGGGGGGGGGGGGGTATTGCATGATTCACTCTCGTCTCTTGTATGTTTAAAAGCAGCAAGACTCCGTCTACATCCGGTTGTTAAACAAAGTTCCCTGTTAACAGTTTGGACTTGACCTCTTCAGTATTCTTTTACGCAGGGGTCTCCCTTTTAAGTAAGTAAACACATTACCAAACAAAAATCATATTTAACAACTTTGTTAAGGACGACTCTGGAAAAACATCGTGGGAAAAGGAGAAATTGCTCGTGATAAGCAATTGTTCATTTACACACCATGTTTTCTGCCCTATCAGAATATTATGTTTCGATTTCATCAGTTTTTGAAATGTCGTCTGCAAAATCTTTTCACAGTTTCAACAATCATTTTCTTCACACAGACACAAACTTATTTTGAAATGTTTTAAAGGAATATGCAGTGTACTCTACTGCAGTGTAGCAAAGGGAGGTTTTCATGCGCGGAGATTGCTCTGTCAGCCCACAAATCGGCTCGAGTATTTGTTTAGTATCCAGGCAACAGTCATTGGCAGTAGAATTGATGAGCAATTCAAGTTTCCGACACAATCGATAAAAAGTAAATCAGGTTCAACTAAAATGATTTAATAAGAAACAGAACATTTTACACTAATGTACTCTAGATGTTATGTTACTATTCTGGTGAAGTAATTAGAACTGTCTCAAAAAGCAAACGGAAAAGTATCGTAAGCTAAAAATATTATGCTTACTCTACTTCTCGCGTAAAAGAAACGAAGAAAAATATGACTAAGTGAATGGTATGAAGAGTGAAAAAGAACCTTTTAAGAACATAGATATATGTGTACGTTCAAAACATTACATGGCGCTTCAGTTCGTAGAAATACTTTCCCAATACAACACCTCTACGATAAATATATTTGAAACAGAAAGAATTCAAATTCGAATGCATGTATTTCTCTCAAAAATTGCCAAATACGGACAATCAAACAAAATTAATTAATTTAAAATAAACAATATATATAACGATTTATAAGAATCTCACCTGCAACATGGAAACCGCAGACTATCAGCATGGAAGCGAGAGCAATCTTGAAGAACACCATTATGTATGCGTTGCGTTCAACGTTCTGTAGATTTGGAAGAAACGTCTCAGAGCTCAGTCAATGCGTTTTCTGCACAAACAGACATGGACACAAGGGTTTTTATATGCGCGTTTTCTATGGCGACTATCTTGATAAATCGTTAGAAACGAGGCTCCGGTTAACGCCGGATTAATTTGAAAATTACAAAACATTTTGGTGAACATTTAGTGGAGAATCGCCTCAAAAAAAAAGTGATTTGGATGCTATTCGGGTAATTTTTAACACGAGTACGTGCACAAGAGTGCAAGGAAAATGTTCGATGTGGTGAAGTGAAGAGAAGAACCCTTACCCGGGACCCCAGGGCCCGGGGATTTGGGCGACAAGTTGGTTCCAGTTTTCAGGGTTACAATATTGACGGGCTGTTATCTCCATTTTTGTTTGTTTAAAACAAAACAGGGGCCGCTCTGACATCGTTCAAGGTTTAGAAGGAGATAATGAATTATTTCATCATTATCCAAAGACCATGCACTTTTTAGGTACTTTTTAAATTTCGTTCAAGTACATTGATAAAATATCCAATTGAGATTTCAGCCTGTTATTGCAATTGGAACCCCTCGGTGATGTTGGCAGGCCACACTGATCCGCCTGCCGGAATTTGACGAGTACTTCCGATTGCTGTTATTGTTCAACTCATATAGCGCCCCAGAAGTTGTCAAAGTGTTTTCCGTGATAGTGTAAGGGAGGTGATATTCTGACAGACAGCTTATCCGTGCCGAACTAGAACGCTTCACCGCTTTTGTTCAAATGTAATGGAGGGTTTGTATGCCAGCAATGAGTGAACGAAACAACACAAGACGATACAGTACTTTTTTCAAATAGCTAGGCCTCTGGCTGGCGTGTAAAAAAAAGCCTGAATGAAAATGATTGCGGAAGTCAAATATGAATTGATTAATATAATCTTTAAAAGAAAAAAAGCAAGTACACATTGTGAAGAGACACTGGAGAGACAGGTATTTTTGCTTTTTTCACCTACTTTTGCCAATGATAGGTTCTTCGTGTATCCTGCATGAGTTGACCATCAACTTCCCCATTCTAGTGGTATATGATAACCCATGCTTTATAATGGCGTTATGTTTAACACTTGGTAAAAAACGCAATCGACGGGCGCGCATTTAAAAAAACAGTCGGTCTTCCATGGTGGTTTATCTGCTGAGTGTTAGACGTAACGCCGTTAAAAAGCAAGGATTATGATCTTGCTGAGCCATCCAGAACAAGTTTATCTAAATAGATAAGTAGTTCAATGCTTGTGTCAACAATTTATCAGTTGTTTAACGGCTTCCCTGTATTCAGAAACTCACATTAAACCAAATGTACAAAGGGGCCCAAACGTGGGACATCCAAGTTCTATTTAAAGCCATACTTGCGCTCATTTACATTTAAATTGATTAAGTTCTAGAATAATGGAAAATTAACTTAAAAGTACTTTAAATTCCCTTTAACAGAGGAATTGAGACTGTAACACGTTCACATGATGCTTTTAAAGAGTAAATACTATAAGGTGTGTTTACAATTAGCAATAAAACAAGGCCAGCTGAGAAACGATGGAAACCAATAAAACCCAAGACATTCTCCATTTCGAATGTTCACGTTAATAATATTGGATAAATGCCATTTTTGCATGCGTTTCACATGTTTTTGGACTTAGGGTACGTTAGCACCTCAGTCCATTGAATTTACATACCACTTTTTGAGGGACGGTACTTTATCGATAGACAAACAGCGGTCTGACCCCAATAACTCATTAAACATACGCCTTCACTGTGCGGACTAATACCTTCTTGGAACTAGGAATGTAGTCCGGATTTACTCGCTTTGTTTTGCTCTATATCATTATAACTGTTGCCTCATGGGAATTCTTAAAATGTCCAGATGTTCGAAAAATAGACTATCGTTCAGTTAATAATTATAGTAATGGTGGTAAAAGGAGCAGCTGTTTTCCTCGAGATGTTGCCCAAAGAAATTTTCCAATGTGTCCTCAATCATCTTGATTTAAACGCTATCGGCGCTTTGATTATTCTAACCAGGTTATCATCACTCATTAATCCGAGCGCTCCTTGCTATTGTAGATGTTACTCGAATGTAAACAATAATGTTAAATTGCTGGGCACCAAGTTTTTGAAAAATCCACTTTAAGAATAGATAAGATAGTGCAGGCGTTATATTGTCACGATTCTGTGCTTTTTCGCTGTGTCTCAACATAGTCTATCATAATTTCTAACTTATATTACCCGGTTTTGCAGTTTTTCTGAGCGCTATCTAGAATGCTTTTACATAAAGTAACAGGTTATCCGTAGGCTTGTTTCCAGTATGAACAAACGCAAACGTGCCTTCACTTTGTCTATCTACATCGAACGACTGTATCAATATTCCGTTTTTTCCCTTAAGTTGTAAGTATATTTGTCAATCTGAACTCATTTGGTTTATCCAATGAAAACACCTCTGAAATGATAGGGATGACGCAATGTTGTTTCCCGCAATAAAGACGTCACTTTATTTTCGTTTTAAAATATATTTTAAATGTGAAATCTAAAAAGTCGTTTAATTTGATTAAGGACACAACTTTATATGTCATTACTTATTATTTCGACATTTCTTATGAGTTACCGATAAGGAAAATGCTTTAGAAAGATGGTCAACACGTCCATATACATTGAACTACTTAATGTGGACCCTGTGGAAATGTGTTATATGCCGGGGCCGATTTACCCGAAAAATTGTAACCCTACACTTATATCCGAGGTGTATTTCACAGCTCTCGGAAATACCCGAGTAGTTCCAATTGTATATTTGCTTGTTCGAAACACCAATACTTTGCACCAAAAGGAATATCGGAAATTTCTTCCGGGGGGGGGGGGCTTACCAATTCCAAGCCGTGAAACATTTACTCACTGGCTTAGAGAAGCCCCTGTAGACCACGGGTTTCTATTGCTCATATTTTGTTGGATTTCATGGCGCGTTGTTTTTTAACCCTTTACCAAAGGCCAAATTTTCTTCTGTCATAAATTGAAAGATTTTGCAGACGACATTTCAAAATGTGATGGAATTGATAGGGAGGAAACATTATGGGAAAATGAAAAATTGTTCGTTAAGAGCGATTTCTCCTTTTCCCACAATGTTTTCTAGAGTCGTCTGAAACAAACTGTTCAAATGTTGTAGTTGTTAGGTAATGTGTTAAACAATGCCGCGAGTACTGGTTATGTATCAAGGGAGCAATATCGAGAGTGATTAATCTAAGTTGTAAGAACGTGTTTCACAACCGATGTAAAATGAATAAGTTTAAACTAACAATGGGTTCTCGCTTTGTAGACATAACGTACACCAACAAAGCTTACATATGATAAATCAGAAATATAGATTAAGTGTTATCAACGTCTCGGCTTAAGTGCATCCTTGTATGACAATGATAATCGCGATTATGCGCTATCACAAAGATTAATGTCTTCCTTGTCGATACACCGAGGGGCTAATTTTTGTAGAGAGATAAAGTTTTTAGAAATAGTTCGGGAATCAAATGCATTCTATGACAATTCTTTAAAAAGTATCAAATATAGATATAGTTTGGGGATCCGAATTGCAATTACATTGGATTCTAATATTTTATCTTCACGGTATAATTTCCATAACTCTCCATTTTAAATTTCATTCCTTCGTCGGATTACTTCGGTCGTTCTCGGTATACCTTAGTCCGAATGACCCAAACGTAGATATTTCATTATATGTCACACAGTTACAGCTTGGATAATCCGACTTAGATATACCTCGGTCTGGGCCGGAACTATTTTTGCATTGAACCGAGGTTAACCGAGAACTACCGAAGTAATCCGATGTAGGAATGAGTTTCAAAATGGTGGATTACTGGTATTCTACCTTAATACTTTGTAACAATAAATCAACGCAGATGTGCACCCGTTCCCCTTTCATTTATGATTGGGTTAAAATGCAATGGGAAAACGATAGACAGACAACAAGTATCGTCAACAGAATTATATTTTGTTAACTGTTTGTAAAAAAACACGTAGTGGTTTCTTTTCGTTTTGTTTATATGGTTTTTACATCGCATCAACACTTTTCCAGTCATGTTGCGTTACCGACACATAATGATGGAGGAAGACCCCATACTGAACTTCCAATAAGGGGTGATCAAGCCGGGAAGAACAGTCGGCATTTCGTAAGTCAGTCGGGAGACTACCTCTCAAGGTTAATGGTTCTAACAACATTGGTTCGAGCGAGCATGTAAACCATTTCCCAAACAACAACTTTTCGACAGTCCCAAATTGAAAGAGTTTGCAAACGACATTTCAAAATGTGATGTAATTGTACAATAATCTTTTAATAGGACAGAAAACATTGTCGGAAAAGGAAAAAATTGCTCGTCACGAGCAATTTCTCCTTTTCCCAAAATGTTTTCTAAAGTCGTCTGCAACAACGTGGTCGTATGTCGTTATTGTTTGGAAAAAGGTTCAGCGATGAGTGAAGGGTTGTAAAGAATGCACACAAATGCACGCAGGATGTCCTTGGTCTTTTCCGATTAGTCTCGAACAAACACCCCACGGGGGTTACAAAAACTGCCAATCTCAATCAGACACTATGTAAACCAAAACGGATCATAGAAGTTATCCGTTGCATATCATTAAGATGTTTTATCAAATAAATATGTTTGAATCGTGACATAAGAATGATTACCCGACATAAGAATTATTACCCGTTATCGAGTAAACCCTGCCACAGATAAGTGTCAACGTTTTTTCTCCGTAAAGCAAAAAAGGATCTCATATTATCATTTTCTTCTTTGAAAACCTTAAATGTTGCCTTCTATATTGATGGTGGATAAATGTAGATACTCCAAATTTAATCACAAATCGATTTCCGCTAAACAGCAATATCTTTAAGAATAAGACACTTTATCTATGCATGGGTTTTACATAGCGACAACATTTTTAGCAAAGTTGCGTTCTATGTTATGTTCTACACTTAATGATGGAGAAATACCTTATACTCAACTGTTTATAAAGGATGGTCAGGCCAGGAAGAACCATCGACATTCCACAAGTTAGTCGGGAGATTATTTCTGACGAAAATCCATATCTGTCAACAGTATTTGAACCCACACGTGTGATTTCAAGGTATTAATCTCAAGGTTAACACGTCCATATACATTGAACTACTTTGCAATGCTCCTTTTGTCAGTTTCTTGATCTGTCCCTAAGAGACATGTCAGTGCATACCATAGGTACAAACATGGTTAAATAAAAGTCTTTAAACATTCTATCAACATCCACTTATCTATTAATTAAGGAACATGGTTGACACTGTCATGGTATCTAATCTTTAATTCACAATGATTAAAGCCACACGGAATCCATCCATAATTGTGATATTTTTCACAGCTATGACGGGACAACTTTTCTAAGGACTATAAATACAAAAAAAATGTTTGTTATCTACATAAACAATGAAAGAAAATAAAATAAAGATTTCCGATTTGAATGATGATTGTTTATTGATGTCAACAACATATACTAAAAATCAGTACTATATCTATAAACTGTGGTGAATGATGATCGTTATTAATGTGTGGAGAATCGTTATCACTCTGTGGTGAATCGTTATATGAACTTGTGGCAAGTCGTTAGTGGCGAGTCATTAGTGGCGAGTCGTTATTGTGGCTAATCGTTACATATTCTACCACAGGTACCAGTAATAAAAGCAAGTGTTGTACTCTATATATAGTACAATACACAATTTCTTTTTTTCTGATACCTGTGTGGGATACCACATGTACATGTATGTATAAGGGAAAATGCCAAATGGTCTTATAAGTCGTAAACAAAAAAGAATGTTGGTGAAAATTTAACAGAAACCATTTCATCCTACATTTTCATGATAACACAATATCTGTCATTTGTGACCGAAAAACCTCAAACAACTGTACTAGGGACAAATGATGAGAGACTAGATCAAATCTAAAGACAAACTTTAAAATCAAAAGTTTCAAGGATTTATTCAATTATAAAACAAGGGTATGTAAATGCATTAAATACACACAAGGACTTTTGGGAGGCAAAATGAAGACAAATCACTTAAAGACACATTGAGGTCTACAATTACAAATTAATGTAGATAGAACAATATTCCCATTAAAGAAAATACATTTTGATACCAAGCAAATTTCTTGAACATATCTATTGAAAGTAAGCTTTATAAAGTATCCACTGAAAGAAGTTTCTAAGAACTTTTTTCTTTAAAGGTATTTCTATTCAATATAACAGCATTCTTTACCACCTACAGGCATCAATACCACACCATTTATTATAAAACTTGATAGTCAAAAACACTTTATATGATAAAACTTGATAGGCAAGAATGCTTGATACGATAAAACTTGATAGTCAAATACACTTAATTTGATAGAACTTGACAATCAAGAATACTTGATTTTCCTCAGATTTCATTCAATCCCACATCATTTATTAAAGAATTTGATAGTGAGGAATATTTCATTTGCAACATATATCATTCAATACCACACCACTTGTTATAAAACTTGATAGTCCCAATCTTGCTGAATCCTTCTGGTAGAACAACACAATGGCGCCCTTTTATAACAAAGTTTCCTTTCCAACCAACATCTTCCTTTCCCACCACCTCATGTGACTTGAAATTCCACTTTTTATCTGAACCCTTCTTTGAGATGGCGATGAAATCGCCCTTGTTCCGATTGTGATACAACCTGTCCACGATCTTACGTCGCATGTGAACTGTTTGGAAGACACTTAAACAGAGAAGTAGAGAGATGGTGGTCCCAGCAATGGCATACATAGTTTTAATTCCTCCGATCTTCTCTGGAAAATTTTCTGGATAATTATAAACGATAAAAATAGCAGCGACCGTAACAACCATAGCAACCATTGCCATGGTGCTGCTCCATACAAACGTGAATGGGAGCAACCAGAAGAGGTAGGGTCTGTATATTACTGTATCACAAATCAGATCATAGCTTTCTGGAACATCGTCTTGTAAAAACTTCTTCTTGCTTGGGAGTTTATGGTCCCATTTATGTAAGAACCGTGTCTGTGACACTTTCCATCCTATTCTGTGTGTTCTTCCTATCAATGGATCTCTTTCTATCTGTGTATGCTTGTTCAAAACGCCACATGACTCCTACAAATGAAAGAATGGGAATGTAAAATATATATATTAATATATCATGATGCTCTGGGGTGGCAAAATCATTTGTCAGTATTGTACAGCTTTTCCAAAATACTTGAGACAAACCAATTTTCAGTGAAACTTTATAGACATTTAACAAACAAGTGAAGAAACAGTTTTGGCATTTATGTACAAGTAAATGACAATCAGATTTCGCAACCCCTATTGCTTAACCCTTTCCCAAACAATAACGACATTTGACCACTTTGTTGCAGACGACTTTAGAAATCATTGAGGGAAAAGAAAAAATTGCTCGTCACAAGCGATTTCTCCTTTTCCCACAATGTTTTCTGGCCTATCAGAAGATTATTTTCCAATTTCATCACATTTTGAAATTTATGTCATCTGCAAACTCTTTCAATTAGGGACAATTTGTTGGTTGGGAAAGGGTTAAAAGAAATTCAAAGCAAAGGCCAATAAATACGGTGCACCTGGGATACAAGACACAGCCATTACCAAATTATAGTAGAAATAAATTAAAACTGTGCTCATTTGTAAAAATAGCCTTTAACCCTTGTAATACTGAACCAAGTTCATGCTAATTGCAACCAGGCTAGATCCAGGTAAATACTCAACGCATGAACGAGAAATGTTGTATAGCCAGAACTATTTGGTTGTTTCTTCATATGGTGTTTAACCCCATATAAACAATTTTTCAGTTATGTAACTGCTTTCCTGGATCCACCAGTACAAGGCTAGGGTTCTGAAATGACATACCAAAGGTCACTCGCACTGAACCAGAGGTGATGGTGAAGGAGCTTGAACCCGGGACTCCCGTGTTCTAAGTCCGCCATCTTAACCACTGGGCCATTCGAGACCCCAAAAACTATTTGTCAAAATGTTTTAAACCCAATGAGTACATTAGAAACACAGAGCTTAGAGCCTAAACTTGTAACTAATATACATGGTACTGACAATAAAGATAAATCTGTTCTAAAAGAAATTCTAAAACGAAATTCTAATTTTATAACTAGATCTTAACCCTTTCCCAAACGACAAATTTTCGAGTGTCTCAAATTGAAAGAGTTTCAGACGACATTTCAAAATGTGATGAAATTGAAAGATATTCTTCGAATAGAGCAGAAAACGTTATGGGAAAAGGAGAAATTGCTCTTAGCAAGCAATTTCTCCTTTTCCCACAATGTTTTCCAGAGTCATCTGCAACAAAGTGGTTAAAATTGGTTAAAAGATATTCTGCAGATAGAGCAGAAAACCTTATGGAAAAAGGAGAAATTGCTCTTAGCGAGCAATTCCCCTTTTCCCACAATGTTTTCCAAGGTCGTCTGCAACAAAGTGGTTAAAAGTCATTACTGTTTGGTAATGGGTTAAAACAATTCACATCATGTCACATATACACCTGTCAGGGGAAAGAATAGACTGTATTGAGGTTTATGAGTAAAGAGCAACAAGTGTCTTAATATCTTTTGATGAACAAGTGAAGTCGGTACACATATTGCAAAGATGTTAAAGATATAATTGTTGAAAGTGGGTTTAAATACTAATCAGCGAAACAACTAACCCCATTCCATGAATTTCTCCAACTTGTGATTGATCTACAATGGCTCAAATTCATAAACTTGTTGAAGGAGCACCGTTGAAGAGTTCCCAAATGTAACACTATCATCTTGAGTTGAGGTAAACCTGAAAATGAAATTACCATGGTAGAATAAACAAAGATTAAATGATTAGGCCTAGAGGTAGAGCATCGGCCTCTTAAGACTTAATACTCTGATGGAGCAATTTAACATCAAAATTTCGAAGAATCAAAATAGTGTTGGACTTTATTTGCACAAAATAAATCTATATAAATCTTCAAAGTCAGTTGATAAGACAAGATATTTAAAATGAACTTACATACCCCCACTGACCAGACAATAGCATCAATTGCCGTTAAGCATTTAAAGAAAAATGCTAAATAAGGTTTTTCACACTTAGAGTCTCCAGTAGGCAAGAGCAAAGGAAGTTTATTGGGAGCAGAAAATCATCCCCTTGTGTGAATTTAACCATTCCTCCAAAGAAAATTTGCTGAATACCGACATGTTATGTAAATGGAAAAGACTAATTGAAAAGGGATTTATCTATAACTGGATGTAATGATCATTTAATAATGGAAATATCAGTGTTCAAACATTGTGACAAAGACTTCGTCACATTTTAATAATGGAAATATCAGTGTTCAAACGTTGTGACAAAGACTTCGTCACATTTTAATAATGGAAATTTCAGTGTTCAAACGTTGTGACAAAGACTTCGTCACATTTTAATAATGGAAATATCAGTGTTCAAACATTGTGACAAAGACTTCGTCACATTTTAATAATGGAAATTTCAGTGTTCAAACGTTGTGACAAAGACTTCGTCACATTTTAATAATGGAAATATCAGTGTTCAAACGTTGTGACAAAGACTTCGTCACATTTTAATAATGGAAATATCAGTGTTCAAACATTGTGACAAAGACTTCGTCACATTTTAATAATGGAAATATCAGTGTTCAAACGTTGTGACAAAGACTTCGTCACATTTTAATAATGGAAATTTCAGTGTTCAAACGTTGTGACAAAGACTTCGTCACATTTTAATAATGGAAATATCAGTGTTCAAACGTTGTGACAAAGACTTCGTCACATCGTCCACTATTAAATGAATGGTTCAAAAGTTTAACGTGACGGAAGAGGGTGACAGTCGTTTCCCTAAACGACCATTTCCCCACAGTTGATTTATATAGTAATCAAGGAGTCGTTTCCCCACAATCATTTTATATAGTAGCGAAGGGTCGTTTCCCTGAAGTTAATTTATATAGTAATTTTATTTATCTAATACAAACTGCTAAATATTGATATAACAATTAAGTTAATTAGGTTTCAACAAAAAACAAACAAATAAATAATCACAATTCATGTCCGTTAAAGGTGTTGTTTTTTTTCAAGATAGATATGAATTAAAATAATCCCTTTATATGTTTTAATTTGCCGACTGATCAAAGTAGCATCCTGGTTATTAATATGACATCTAGCGTAATTATGTGTCAACAAACACGAAACACATCTTTCGGTACCACTTATGTACGTTAAGATATTGCCCGCTGCAAAGATATCTCAACATTTCCCTATCATGTCGAATTAGTTTGACTAGCATCGCATAAAGTTATCTTGATGTAATTGTCTGTAAAGCCAAATCACTTGTCCCAATAGAGGTTGTACATCCAATTTCAACAAAATTATCACAAGCCAGTTAAGGACAGACTCAATGAACATTTGAGAAAAGTGTATCCGCCTACTACGCCATCCGGATAATATGACACTTTTACATAAGAAGGTCAGATTAGGAACAACGATTGAGAGTGTTTGTCTGACCAGGATCAATACTTTATTTACGAAAACAAGCACAGTAACTAAAGGAATACCTTGTTAAACATATCAGCATAATCGTCCCAATTATAAAACATACAATAGAAGTGTTTGTACTTATTCCACAGGGTTGTTGGGATCAAAGTACAGCAGGTTTAATAGCATCAAAGTACTGCGGAGACTTAAGACAAACAATCTCTGCGTGCCTGCCTGCCTGCGTGCCTGCCTGTGTGCCTGCCTGCCTGCGTGCCTGCCTGCGTGCCTGGCTGGCTGGCTGGCTGGCTGGCTGGCTGGCTGGCTGGCTGGCTGGCTGGCTGGCTGGCTGGCTGGCTGGCTGGCTGGCTGGCTGGCTGGCTGGCTGGCTGGCTGGCTGGCTGGCTGGCTGGCTGGCTGGCTGGCTGGCTGGCTGGCTGGCTGGCTGGCAGGCTGGCTGGCTGGCTGGCTGGCTGGCTGGCTGGCTGGCTGGCTGGCCTGGCTGGCTGGCTGGCTGGCTGGCTGGCTGGCTGGCTGGCTGGCTGGCTGGCTGGCTGGCTGGCTGGCTGGCTGGCTGGCTGGCTGGCTGGGTGGCTGGCTGGCTGGCTGGCTGGCTGGCTGGCTGGCTGGCTGGCTGGCTGGCTGGCTGGCTGGCTGGCTTGGCTGGCTGGCTGGCTGGCTGGCTGGCTGGCTGGCTGGCTGGCTGGCTGGCTGGCTGGCTGGCTGGCTATGGCTGGCTGGCTGGCTGGCTGGCTGGCTGGCTGGCTGGCTGGCTGGCTGGCTGGCTGGCTGGCTGGCTGGCTGGCTGGCTGGCTGGCTGGCTGGCTGGCTGGCTGGCTGGCTGGCTGGCTGGCTGGCTGGCTGGCTGGCTGGCTGGCTGGCTGGCTGGCTGGCTGGCTGGCTGGCTGGCTGGCTGGCTGGCTGGCTGGCTGGCTGGCTGGCTGGCTGGCTGGCTGGCTGGAACGGTCGAATATGGCAGTATTGTCCACCAACATCCACCGTCTGTTGCCCTCGATGCATGAATAATTATAACGCGGTATATTCAATACTCGCCCGTCTTCCGAACACATACGATAAACAATAGAGCTATACGCATTATATACTAACAGGTAAGCTTAGAAGCATTTATAGAATAATGCACGTGGACGAACCACGTAGTTCGAGGATACTTTTAGATACTCAGTATAGCGTGTAATTCTTGCTAATCAGGCAGGTCAACAGACGGTGAATGTTGGTGGACAATATACAATCTTGAGTGCTAAACACATTGTGTACGGCACAAATGACTAGACGGGGTCTGTAAAACCACATAGTACGCTACATAGTAATAGTAAATATGGTCAGTGGTGCACAACAAAGTAAACATGTGTTCAATATTGTCGAGAAACCCGTGCATTGCGCCTACGTTGGACTTCGTGCTGCATCATATTTAATTCAGTTTACAGTTAGAGATGTGCTATACAGGATTCATTCAAAAGGTGGATTTAACAAAGGAGAATAAAACAACAAGCGGTAAGTTATTTGAATTGTCACATTATCGTCCGTACAAAGCGAGCAATATTTACTAATACCGTTAGAGAAGTCGATTGCATAGTTCATTTTTTTGTAAAGATATTCATTATTTAGAAGGTTGTTATTTGAAAGATATTTGTTTCTAACCTCTCGGAAAAAATAGCATGCTATTAGGTAATGTTGTTCTGACCCTATGTCATCACATTGGCAAAGATTGCCTTTTCGATGTTCGAGTAATGTTCCATCACACCTCCCAATCGTATCTACTCGGCAATCCCCGTAACAAGTCGACAGTTATTTTAAGAAATGGCCGAGGTGTTCCGAATGCACACCTCCCTGTTTCGATAGGAAATATATGGTTCGCTATGCGGAATTTAATTAGGCTCGATGCGTCTTAAAGTGAGTTTGAAATAATCCTCGAATTCTAAACTAGTTTTGTATTTTCTGTAAAAGTTCCCTTTATTAGCAGTCCAGATTTCTGGTTTCGAAGGCTATTGCTATATTGACTGACGCCTTAGCACGAGTAATGCCCAAATGTTGAGAAAAAAAGCTTCATTCACGGATCATTATTGAGACTACCTTTATTAGATGAACTTCTTGATGCTCTTGAGGCTCTTTTGGAACCAATTTTAGGCGAGCACCGCTACAATAATTACTTATGGTTTTTTTCATGTATGGTTCCAGTTAGCTTGTGAAATGAAAGCGTTCACTTTTGAATTTCTAACAAATCAAATATGGTTTACAGTATTTCAATCATTTATTCAAGCGTGTAGCTTATACTTTTTTCTATTATTTGTCTCTCCATTTTATAATTCTAAACAACTAATGCATCTCTGCCTTTCTTTCTGTCTTTGTCTCTGTCTCGTATGAACTTTCCCACTCCTCACTGTATTTCAATCATTTGGATTTATGCTTTGTACTCCCTTATTGTATAATATGTATACTTGGGAAGATTACACGATATGTTCTGTTCTGTTCTATTCTTTATTAGATGAACTGCTTGATGCGTGCCATTCTTGTTTATATTGGTCAATAATTGTTTGTTTGACTTCCTTGTGTAGATTTATTTTGGATGGGGCGAGTACAAGGACCGAACCAAATATGTGTTAATACAACAGAGTCTAGTATTTGATTAATCTTCAGTATCCACTTGAAATTAGTATTTTGTTGATTGAGCATGTGACGATATATATTATATGATAGTTAAGTAACATTTTTAGCTCGACTATTCGAACAAAAAGGAGAGCTATACTACTCACCCGAGCGTCGGCGTCGGCGTCACACCTTGGGTAAGTTTTTCCGTGCAAGTTTGTATCTCATGGGCTACTATAGTGAATAGGTTGATACTTCACACATGTGTTCAGGGTCATACTTAAAGGTCCCTGACCAAGTTTCAAACCTCTAGTTAAAAACGTAAGCAACTTTTGCGGCTTTTTGTACTGAGAAACTCTTGGTTAAGTTTTTACGTGCAAGTTTGTATCTCATGCTGTGGTTGATACTTCACACATGGTTTAGGGTTATAATCTAAGGTCCGCCTAACCAAGTTTCAAATCTCTAGTTTTGAATTTAAGCAAACCATG
This sequence comes from Cerastoderma edule, assembly GCA_947846245.1. Classification (NCBI taxonomy): domain Eukaryota; kingdom Metazoa; phylum Mollusca; class Bivalvia; order Cardiida; family Cardiidae; genus Cerastoderma; species Cerastoderma edule. The sequence continues at coordinate 3,205,614 of OX401422.1, forward strand.
TGGTCTTTTGTACTTAGAAAATCTTGGTTAAAGTTTTGCGTGCATGTTCGTTTCTCAACAGCTATTGTAAGGGGTCATTGTTTGCTCCCTCATATTTTAGAAACAATAATATATCACTGACCTATACCCCTCTCTGACATTATCGAATAGTCGAGGGAGCTGTCGTACGGACATATCTTGTTTTTTATAGTTTGGTCCAGAATAAAACCATTTTTCTTTGAGTAATGATGGATACTAGATATCGCCCAACCTCACCTAGTAACATAGATTTCGGGGTGCTCTTACGAGCTTTCAGTGTATTCTTCTCAAGAAATCAAAATGAGCAGACTCTAACATATCAAGATTCTCGTAACAAACAATTTTAGAACCATATGTTAGTATAGAAAGGACGGTAAGTCAAAATGATTCGACGTGAAGATTGCTTTCATTTTCTGATGGGGCAATCTAAGATCGAAATTTCGAACGATCCAAACTGTGGAGGAAATAATCATGATAAGATTTTCGGTTTTAAAGCACAAAATGGCCATTCAAAGTCAATTGATAAGACAAGATATGTAAAATAAACTTATAAACCACCAAACAATTGCATCAATTGCCGTTAAACAATTAAAAACGTTAAATAAGGTTTTCCACACTCAAGTGCGCATGCGCGCGAATGCGCAATGGAAGTTTATTGGGAGCAGAAAAATCGTCACCTAGTGTCAGTTTAACCATTCTAACAAAGTACGTATGAGGAATACCAACAATTTTCGTGTTTGGATCGATTGAAAAGGGGTTAATTCATAACTGTGTGTAATGTCATTTGATATTTTACTGTAATAATGGAAATATCGGTCTTCAAACGGTGCGACAAAATCTCTGTCACAGCGTCCTCCATTAAATAAATAGTTCGAAAGCTTGACGTGACGGGAGATATTGCCCGATACAAACATTTCTCAATATTTTCCGATCGCATCAAATTAGCTTGAATTGAAGGATAGTGTGGTCAATTAATTTTATTGTTAAGTCAATGTGTAAGTCTGCATTCTATGATTTAGTTTAAAGAATGTACATTACTTTTCTTGCATGTTGAACAATGTGTTTACGTGCGTTTAAAAATGACCCATTTGCGGAAAATGTGACACCTAGTTAATGATATATATCAGTTATCTCAATGAGTTAATCTCCAATCGTGAAATTATACGTTAACGTTTTTCGAGCCCCAAATAAGACTACTTTTGTTTTGGAGATATTAATGTTTAAGTGGGATACTCCGCAATACTCATTTAACCCTTTCCAAAAATTTGTTGTTTGACTGTCCCAAGTTGAAAGAGTTTGCAGACGACATACCAAAATGTGATAAAATTGGAGAATAACCTTCTGATAGGGCAGAAAACATTGTGGGAAAAGGAAAAAATGCTCGTCACGAGCAATTTCTCCTTTTTCCACAATGTTTTCTTAAGTCGTCTGCAACAAATTGGTCAAATGCCGTTATTGTTTGGGAAAGGGTTAATTAAAGCATCCATACAGCGTTGGAAGTCGGCAGGACAGCCAGATAGTATGATAGTGTAACGTTCGTTGAACGTTTATGCAAATGAGGGAACCTAATGCATTGTTGTAAAGAACATGCTGGTTAAAGGCACATAAAAGGAGACTAATGCTATATCAAAATGTATTATTTGGTAAACTTTTGATCGGATTCAAATAGTTATCACCAGAAAACCCCATCAGCACAACTAAAACATGAAAGTCAACGAGAAATAACCCAGATTAGCCAGTTTAATAATTAAGATTGTGTGATTTTTTTCACCCCTGACATTAACAGTTGATACACACATTTTTGAACCCACCAATCAGAATTCGTTATTTTGAATATGTAAACAAACAGGTTGTTGATAAACATGATTGAATTGGAGACAACTATATTTCAAGCACAAAATAACTTAAGTTAAAGAAGTCTATTTGATAGGGTCTCAATGCATTTGTAAATAGATTCTCTTGACTTTTATGAACATGATAAAAAGAACTCCATATACTTTTCAGTAATTTATTTGTACTCCTCTCCTTTTATGTGCCTTAATATATAGACAACACAAACGCTCAGTGAACGACAGTGTTTCTCACTGATAGGATGTGTTTGCGTCTTTGAGAGGTCCATTTGCTCGATTTGTTTCATTGGTGGTAGCGACGGGATTAAGACTTCTCCTGCTATCGGAGTTGCCTTCCCACGTGTTTCCCAAGGGCCAAGACTCGGGACGTGTCTTCTCTGAAGTGGGAGATATGTAACTTTCGTTGAACGTTTATGCAAATTAGGAACCTAATGCATTGTTTGAGAGAACATGCAGGTATATGTATAGACAACACAACCGCTCAGTGAACGACAGTGATTTTCACTGATCGGATGCGTGTGTGTCTTTGCTCGGTTCGTTATAATAGTCAAAGTGTCGTAAGCATAGAGCAATGATAAACAGTTTAAGCCATAAGGTATCCTGGTTTGGATATAAAAGCTTTATACCGAGATACCCCCTCCATTTGATTCCAGGCCAACCGTGACCTAATGTTTAAGGCGTCCGCGAAGGTTCGAGCCCCGCGGGGGGCGTTGATCCGGAGAATGTTTCTCGAAATGGCCGGTTCGTAAGTGTTGTTATTGTAATTGTTACCGACTGATATCCGCTAGGCACCTGGTATAGTGATAGAAGTTGGGAGGTACTTGGTATAGTCAGTGAAAAGTGTCTCATAAGCCAAAACTGGCTGACCGTTTCAATAAGGGTGACACTATAATAAAATAACCTTTACCTTTTTTTATATGACTGCATGCCATTTAAAAACGTAGAAACTAGGAAAGGTGATAAATTCCCCCTAGTTTCACACCGTTTCCTCAATCAAAATCCTAGGAAAAAGTTGAATTACGGGAGATACACGATTTAATGATAGAATACATGTTAAAAATAACTTGAAACATTTTACTGCCTATAATATTGGCTAGTAGCTTTTGCCATAAGGTAGAACTGCGTCCTTGTCAAATGCAGCACAGAATTCGATGTAGCACAATATAGCTTTTTCTGTTTTCTTTTTATTGTTTCAATGATTGAGTTTAATGTAAATATGTGATCTAGGCAACTATAACCACTTCTAGACCGTGCTTGGTTTAGAATAGGTTATTCGATCGATTCTAGATTTCGACTCAGGCGATTGTTAAGAATAGAAGTAGAAAATTTCCCTCAACAGCTTAAGATAGGGATTGATCTATAATTTTGAGCCAGATTTGAATCGCCTTTATATTTGATAATAGGAATGATAACACCGCTTCCCTCTGACTGTGGAATAAGACCTGTGTCGAACACAACATTGAATAGTTTAGTATTGTTCACCAACATTCACCGTCTGTTGGCCTGTCTGATTAGCATGAATTACACGCTATACTGAGTATCTAGAAATATCCTCGGAGCCGTCCACATTGTTCGACCACGTGGTTCGCCAACGTGCATTATTTGATGACTGCTGCTAAGCTTACCTGTTAATATTTATCGCGTACAGCTCTAGTGTTTATCGACTGTGTTCGGAAGACTGTCGAGTATTGAATGTACCATGTCATAATTATTCATGCATAGAGGGCAGCAGACGGTGAATGTTGGTGGACATTCTATAATGGCATACGAACATCCTTTGTGTTTTTAATGTATTCGTTTAAAATACTATCTATCTATCTTCCTATGATGTCAAACCCCTAACGGGGACTTACGCATTTTCCCTGGTGGCCTACCAGTACTAGACTAGGATATGTGTTTTGCCCAAGAACACTCTACAGTGAAATACATGGCCGCCTATGGGGATCGAACCCGGCCCGCCCGGTCTCTGGTCCCCGACGCTATTCATTACTGTCTATATGGCTACACGCTTTTCCATTTGTGATAGAAAGCCCCTTTCGTAATACAACTAACGGCCGGAAAATGGTATTTATATAATCATTACCGCATTTAGTAATCTAATAACTCTGAGAAATTGACGTCGGCTTTCATAGTGTAACAAAACCCAAATTATTGTAAGAACAAACAATGGAAACCATGGTAATATGATGAATATAGACATTTTCCCGTGCATAATTGCCGCTAATTAGGTCATAATGAGTCTTTATTTACAACGAAAGTGCAGCCGTATTTCAAAGCCTAGCACGTTGGGATTTCTTGTTTCGCAAGCATTGACAATGATTCGTGTGTGTAACTAGCGTTCATGAATTCGAGTAAAATTTGTTCAAACAAAGAAGAAACATCACAGTTCTTCAATGACGATTTGTCACCACTTTGTTGCAGACGACTCTCGAAAACATTGAGGGAAAAGGAGAAATTGCTCGTAACGAGCAATTTCTCCTTTTTCCTCAATGTTTTCTGCCCCTTCAGAAGATTCTTTTCCAATTTTATCACACTTTGAAATGTCGTCTGCAAGCCCTTTCAATTTGGAACAGTCAAAAATATGGCGTTTGATAAAGCGTTAAAAAAAGCTGTATAGCGTTTTGAGTTTGTATTTTTTCAGACACGATGGAATGTGAAGGAGGCTCCATTCCGCCCTATCAATGTTACGGCAGGTGCTTTGTTTTTCGTAAAGCAATAATTCAGCCATATGCAAACCCATTTGAATGTGCATGTTCAATAGATATTCTAACTTTTATTTAGCTTGCGTTAAAGTGAAAGTAAATTGTGATAAAATGTCAATGTCATAATTGCATATGCATGTTCGATTTATATTTGTGGATACATAGTAAAAATGAATTTTGAATTGCAGTCGCAGACACCTTCCACAAACATTGGAAAACACAAAAAGTTGTTCTTGACAAAGGGTTTTTTAGTACATTACAGATTTAACGCTTAAATTGCGACTTCATGCTTATGCAAACAGGTAAGATCCAAAGAAATTTGAGACTGGCCTTTGATCTAACCTGTTAAATCTGTTTGCTTCTCTGGGTATCTTTCCTCATTAGAACTAAACAGATATTTAAGATTTTGGAAAGCAGACAACGCAAACATCTATTTTAAGAAAATTACCCACCATTCTAAGGGTAAATCAGAATGTGTCTTTTTAACAGTTCTTATACGTATAATCACATATATATATGTGTGTTTTAAGGGAAGAGGGAAACAAACGTATTATAAGTAAGAGAGAACAACAGTTTTGTGGATATTTAACGTATTTTACCTTTTTCACCTCCTCCTCTTCCTCTTCCTTCTCATGCTTCACTTGTTCCTATCCTCCTTGTTCTCCTTCCCTCCTTCTCTCCTCCTCCTCCTCCTTCTCCTTTTTCTCCTCCTCCTTCTATTCCACCTCCTTTTCTACACCCTCCTCCTCCTTCTCTTCCTCCTCCTTCTCCTCCGCCTGGTCTTCATCTTCGTTGTTCTTCTCCTCCTCCTCCTCGTCTTTCTCCTTTTTCACCTCCTACTCTACCTCTTCATCCTCCTTCTCATGCTTCTCCTGTTCCTATCTAGTTATCCTTCCCTCCTTCTCTCCTTATCCTCCTCCGCATTCTCCTCCTGCTCCTTCTCATCGTCCTTGTTCTCCTATCCTCCTCCTCCTCCTCCTCCTCCTCCTCCTCTCCTCCTCCTCCTCCTCCTCCTCCTCCTCCTCCTCCTCCTCCTCCTCCTCCTCCTCCTCCTCCTCTCCTTCTCCCCCTCCTTATTGTCCTCCTCTCCTTCTTCCTCTTTTCCATCTCCTCCTTGACCTCCTCCTACATTTCCTCCCCCTCCCCCTTCTCCTCCACCTCCTCCATCGACTCTTCCGCCACCTTCTCCTCTCCTCCTCCACCTCCTTTTCTACATCCTCCTCCTCCTGCTCCTCCTCCTTGTTCCCTCCTTTTCATTCTCCTCCTTCTACGCCTCCTTCTCCTCCTTCTACTTCTTCTCCTCCTCCTTTTTCTCCTCCTCCTTCTCCTTCTCCTTTCCCCATCCTCCTCCACCTCCTTCTCTTCATTTCCCTCCTCCTCCTTCTCGTCCTTCTCCTTCTCATCCTCCTTGTTTTTTCCTCTCCTTTTTGTTCTTCTCCTTCTCCTCCTTCTTCTCCTCCTCCTTCTCGTCCTCCTCCTCCTTCACCTCCTCCTTATTCTTCTTCTGCTTCATAATCGTGCACGAGTCCTTTCTCATTTTATCGGGGTCATATATCTTAAGGTGCGGTTTCGGTTGAAGAAATGTGAGATTTGCGTTATGAGTTCAAGGGAAAAACAAGCATGCTTTTATTAAACTTGAATTCAAACGACGATTGAAAATAGAAATCTCGCCATAAGCAAGATTAATATTTCACATCAAATACTGGCTTGGCTGGCTATCGTGCAAAAAAAAAACGAATGCGAATGATCGAACTTGTACTATACAGCGAGCCGCAAGGACATGTTCTGCAGTTTTATAAGACAATAATCCTTTCATAGAATTTTCTGAATTTTTTATACGTTATTTAAAATTCTATTGTGAATTCAAAAATGAAATGAAAAATGCAGGTCGACGAGATATTTTTTTCGTAAAATGACAGTTTCCATGGTAACAGTTTGGGGCAAAAAGGTCAAAATGACCATACCATCTTCAAAGGCAATCTGAACACATCGGGTTTATCAAATGAAAACACCTCTGAAATAATAGGGATGACGCCAGAGTGTTTTTCCGCGAGAATGACGTCACTTTACTTGTGTTTTTAAAATAGATCTTATATGTGAAATCTAAAAAGTCGATAAATTTGATTGAGGAAACAACTATACATGTCACAACAACGATTTCGTCATTTTGGTATGAGTTACTGATAAAAAGTAATTAAAAAGGATGTCCAACACTTCCATACACATTGAACTACTTAACATGCGCGCTTAGAAAATGTGTTAATTGGCGGATGCCGATTTACCCGAAAAATTGTAACCCTACATTATATCCGAGGTGTATTTCACAGCTCACGGAAATACCCGAGTAGTTCCGATTGCTTCAAAGGTAATAAAATAGTTTCTGGAATGTTTATAAACAAAAAAAAATATGATTTCATATATTCAATACTTTATAATTCAATGGGGTTTTTTTCAAATCTTTACAATCTGAACAAATTTTGTGATCAAAATCATTTTTTTCAAATTTTTGTATTCGTCAAAAAACAGTTAACATTGATATGTATATTACAAATAAATGAAGATTATTTAAAAGTTCCTTTCATAGAACTTTCTTATTTTTCAGTATGTGAGATGAAATTTAATTTTGAAATACAAAATGCCAAAAAAAGTATATATAGACAAGCTACTTTTTCTGTAAAATGACAGTTTCCATGGTAACCGTTTTTAAAATCGATTAAAATAACTCTAAACTTGAAAAATAGAAGCTGGGGGCTTAATTTGCTTGAGAAATATATAATAATGTTAATAACCTTTTAAAGTTGTATGGATAATATGATTAATCTTTGAAAAAAATTGCATACAGTAAATTTCATCCGAATAAAAAGTTTATCTGACTACTAAGCATGTACCTCTTCGGTAACGGATTATTATCTCCCTTGGATGTGCAAATGAAGTGCACAGATAAAACTACCGAGAACGTCCTTAAATACATCACTGCACCGCACCTGCAACAGAAACGATAATTAATAGGGATGAGAACGAACAATCGAATGTTCGAATATTCGATTTTAGATCCCAATATCAGACTAGTGAGTAACCATTCGCACATTTGTTTTTATTGAGCCAATATTGCTGTATTTGTACATCTGAATTTATTGGTTGGTTCAATGGTGGGGGTCGATTTGTTGCTCTGGGTTGGTTGTTAGTTTGTTTTGTTGATTACAGTAAGTTTAATGGTTGATTTGTTAGTTGGGTTCAGATTATTGCTCTGGGTTGGTTCTTTGTTGGTTGGCGTCAGTTAATTGCTCTTGATTGGTTGTTTGTTTATTGGTTTGTTTGCGTCAGTTTATTGCTCTGGGTTGGTTGTTACATTGTAGTTTATAGATTTGTTTGTTGCTCTGAGTTGGTTGTCAGTTTGTTTTGTTGATTATTTGATTGTGGTCGGTTTGTTGGTCTGGGTTAGTTTATTGGTTGGGTCGGTTTAATGGTTGTTGGTTTGTTGTTGGTTGGTTTGTTGGTCAAGGTTTATTATAAGTTTGTTTGGGTGGTTTCGGTTGGGTTTCTTAGTTGGTATAGGATGGATTGAAGGTTGGCTAGGGTGTCCTTTGATGCTTTATAAGTTGGTTAGGGTTTCTTTGATGCTCTGTTGGTTGGTAGGGGCTGGTTGGTGTTTTGGGTTTTATTTTGGACTATCCTGTTGGTTGTGTTTTTGTTAGTCTGAAGGAGTTGTAAATACAAACCTCTCTGCGGTTTCCAAACTATAACCATTTCACTAATGAAGTGCCTGTTTATGTACCCCCAACACCATTTCCGCCACCAAGTGACGTTTTCTAACACGATATTTCAATGTTGTGAGTTATAACAGAAACATTGTCGCAATGACTTCATTTATCATACAAACATGTATAAATGAAACCGAGGTTTCACGGTATGTTACGTGTTGGGATGTTGCTTGTCGATTGTAAACAAAAAGTGCCTTTATGGCATTCGAGGAAAATGATAGATACATGTACACTTTCCTCTCGTACCTGTCGTATTCAATTCCCATTCCAACCCAAAGGCAGCACAAATGTAAGGACAACGATAGAACATTTATATATCCTTAATTTCACAAATAAAATATTACCATAAATACAAATGTCTATCTGTTGGTTCAATGGAGACTTTGGAAAAGATTATTTGATTAACTCATTTTCTGCTAGTTTTCTTGGAAAACAAACTTCTTACTGTCATTATATTTCCAGGAAATTACAAAGACGCTGGATCTGTTAAAAGATAGTTGAAACTTGTATCAAAGATTGCAGATAAACTGCTTCGTATAATATCATATTTAACGACACCCAGTCTGATCATATGACATTTACCTTTGGTAACATTTACATTCACGCCATGTGTTATAATACAGAAACAACCACTTCTAAACCAAACCACATGTTTCAGTTTTAAATTGGCGATATTGGTACTCCACAGTAAGTCGCTGATCGGTGAAACTGGCGATAAAAGAGCTAAACTGTTGGTGCTATTTAGATCAGCGTTGACCTAGCAACGGCATGGCAACCAACAAGTCATCTCACTCTATCGGAAAACGTAAATACGGCGTACTTAAGTTCTACAGTTGTCATTCCAACCTTTGCTGCGAGACTGGTTCGGTCGGTAAACTATGGACTCAGTTATAAACAGATCAACGACTGGAGTCAATCAAACGGGAATAAATGGATCGAATGGTTCATGCTGTGGATTACTTGAGGTCCTGCCATTGGCTCCTGGCTTCATCATCTTCGAATACACATTCGTGGCGCTCGTGTTGGGGATCGGACTCCCGTCAAACACCCTCGTCATCAAAGTCATCACGCAAAACCACATCCGATCAGCGACCGATCGATTGTTACTCGCGATATCGATCTCCGATCTTGTATCATTGGTCGTCAATTCGATACTATTTCTATTTGCCATCGACACAAGAATTGTGACCGACGTAGAGCTGTTCGTTCTGTGCAAGTTACGGTATTATGTGTTTGGAGTGGGGACCTACTTGTCGATGTTTTTCTTGGCCTCGGTTAGTATGGACCGATACAGGAAAACGTTTTCGACGGACGCATCCTCCTTGAGGAAGCATCACGTGACTGCTATCGTGGCCGGAAGTCTGTTGGTTTCCTGTCTGCTCTCCGCGCCTCAAATCCCGCTGGCCGGCCGTACGGCGCTGTTTACGTGTCATCCGTTCGCGTTGCAGGATTTGCTCGTCTCGAGACTTGCTGCCATGCCTCGTCTTGTTCTCACGGCAATGTTTGGGTTGCTCGTTATTGTGGTCTACGGCAGGATTATAACGTCGATGCGAAGGAGAATGGAGGATGGTAGACCCCATGTGGCGGGAACGAGGAGCGGGACATCGAACGATACGAACTGCACCATCCAGAGTACCCAGTCGTTGGAGCAAGAGAGAAGACGATGGAAGATCTCAAGGCTCGTCATGTGCCTTACCGTATTATACTTAGCAGCCAACGTTGTACCGACATTTCTACCCGGGATTGTTAGAGCGTTCAGCGGTCCCTACACTGATTCGTACTCCGTCTTTATCGTGTACAACTTTTCTCTCATTGGGAACGCGTGTAATCCGGTGTGCTTTCTGGCACTCAGTAGCAAGTTCAGGGCCGACTTTCTCGAAAGTTTGAAGTTTAAGTCTTTTAGGCTCCCCAATTTCAGACTATGAGGTCCTGAGAACACAGTGCATAAAATAGTATAATGTTTGTAAAAAGGACAGATTGATAAAATGAAAGCCTTTAAAAGTATTTTCTATAATACATCTTTGTCTGATGCTTGTGAAACATTAACAAATACATATTAAGTGTTATTCTTCTCGAAGGAAACATAAAAACATGCTTATAACAATTTTTAAATCATGTTACCGATAAAGAATATTGATGTTCAACACTTCCATATACATTGAACTACTCAACGTGGACGCTCCCTTGAAACGCGTTATTTACCGGGGACGATTCACCAGAAGTGTGTAATCCTTTAATTATGTGGATTAAGTGTATTTCCCAGGTCACAGAAAATGCCCGAGCAGTTACAACTGGCATTGCCTTCGTCGATATGGCTAGGAAAGTGTTAGCAAAACCTGTGTTAGGTCGAATTCTTAACACGGTAATAGACAATAGAAACAATGTTGGTATGTCTCACGGCTTTTAGTGCGGTAGAGCGTTCATCAGCCGTGCGTCTATCATCTTTACGGGAAACACTTCGAAGTTCTACCATATCATCCCTTACTATATCAACTGTGCACCGAAAGTCGAAAGTCAAAGTTTCAAAACGAGACTATGATCTGACCACATCCGGTTACGGGTATGATACAAACAACAAATCTTAGGTACATACGTGCCTTACAAAATGATAACTATACATATGCTCATTTATTCTCGAAAACATCACTCCGTGTTTATCTGCTGGTCATATACACACATGAAAGTGTCGGGATTAAGTTAAAACTGTCATAAAAACTGTCAGGAATTTACGGTCACGAGGCGGTTAGTGTCGGGAAACGTCTACTAGGATCGAAATAGAGTTTATTTATTGTCTTTCTACAACAGCGAAACGCAGCCCTGTATGCAATGTCTATGGAAGCTGTAAACTATTAGTTCAAACAGTGCTAGTCGTGAAGAATAACACAAATAAATATTTTCACAAGATTCCGCGGCTCATGTCCTCTTTTGTTCAATATCTTTTCACAGGATTGTATAATGGAGAGTAAAAGGCATAGCGCGGCGTCATTATGTTATTTCTTTCTCTGACGCTGTAGGCGAGATCGCTGTTTTTTCTTTTTCGTTTATTTTTTAACTTCAGGCAACATACTTTCATCTTCTTTACTTGACAGATGGATGACAGATGGATGACAAGATGGATGACAGATGGATGACAGATGAATGAATGTTACAAACCGTAACTTTCGAATTATTGTTCATGAATTTCAAATAGACCATCGAACACTTATTCCCCCACTTACACTCTTTACATCCTTATGATCACATGCATTAGACTGAATGTGATTATTTATGTTTTCAAATATTATATATGCTACGTGTTCGATTTCATTTCATGAATAAGCGACTGTTTTCTGATGTTAAGGGGAAAATTATTGCTAAATATCAGACAAGGAATAAGTTCTTATCGAATTAAAAGATCCCCAGCGGTCACACTGCTCTAATAAAACTCTTAATTAAGAGCTGATGTGTAACAACCCGTTATGTAATAAAGTTGCATAATGTAATAATTATTACAAAACGGGTTGAGATTTGTTACATTTTGCTTTTTTCGATGCCAACCCGTTATGTAATAAAGTTGCATAATGTAATAATTATTACAAAACGGGTTGAGATTTGTTACATTTTGCTTTTTTCGATGCCAACCCGTTATGTAATAAAGTTGCATAATGTAATAATTATTACAAAACGGGTTGAAGTTTGTTACATTTTGCTTTTTCGATGCCAACCCGTTATGTAATAAAGTTGCATAATGTAATAATTATTACAAAACGGGTTGAAATTTGTTACATTTTGCTTTTTCGATGCCAACCCGTTATGTAATAAAGTTGCATAATGTAATAATTATTACAAAACGGGTTGAGATTTGTTACATTTTGCTTTTTTCGATGCCAACCCGTTATGTAATAAAATTGCAATATGTAATAATTATTACAAAACGGGTTGAAATTTGTTACATTTTGCTTTTTTCGATGCCAACCCGTTATGTAATAAAGTTGCATAATGTAATAATTATTAAAAAACGGGTTGAAATTTGTTACATTTTGCTTTTTTCGATGCCAACCCGTTATGTAATAAAGTTGCATAATGTAATAATTATTACAAAACGGGTTGAGATTTGTTACATTTTGCTTTTTTCGATGCCAACCCGTTATGTGATAAAATTGCAATATGTAATAATCATTACAAAACGGGTTGAGATTTGTTACATTTTGCTTTTTTCGATGCCAACCCGTTATGTAATAAAGTTGCATAATGTAATAATTATTACAAAACGGGTTGAGATTTGTTACATTTTGCTTTTTTCGATGCCAACCCGTTATGTAATAAAATTGCAATATGTAATAATTATTACAAAACGGGTTGAGATTTGTTACATTTTGCTTTTTTCGATGCCAACCCGTTATGTAATAAAGTTGCATAATGCAATAATTATTACAAAACGGGTTGAGATTTGTTACATTTTGCTGTTTTCGATGCCAACCCGTCATGTAATAAAGTTGCAATATGTAATTATTATTACGAAACGGGTTGATTTTTTTTTTCAACGTGATTTTTTTTATACATGCCCGATATGTAATAATATTCATAATGGTAACATGGTGATATTTTCACGCAAAATGTAATCTCTTCCATGCCAAAACAGGCTTATAAGCAGAAGCCACGTGTTCTGAAAATCTTTGTTTGAGTAATTGTCAAGCAAAGAAACTATTCCAAATGACTAAACGTACCAAAAAAGGTCAAGCTAAGTAACTACGAAAGCCGAAATGGGCTCATCAGAAAAATTGCAAAAACTATTTTAAATGTCGGTTTTAGCGTTTAAATGGTCAGAAACCTATCGCAAATGGCAACATGTTACAAAAGAAGGCAAACAGAGATGCTTGAAAGCCAACATGGGCCTATCAGCAATTTGTGAAACTATCAGACAACTTGATTGTTTGCAAATATCAAGCGCGGATACTGTTCCAAATGACACAATCTACAGAAAAAAGTTAAACACGTAACTAAGAAAACTAAAATGGGCTTATGAGCATATTACAAATACGCCTTTATAAATATGTCTGTTTTTGAGCTTATATTGTAAGAAAAACGGACAAATGTGCAATTCTCTAAGAGGAGCTGTTTTAGTAATGTTTCACTATGTAATAGTTATTACAAAACGGGTTGAAGTTTATTACATTTTGCATTTTTTGATGCGAACCCGTTATGTATTAAAGTTGCATTATGTAATATAGTATGTAAATAAGATTGATAATCTACAAAGTGAATTTTTAGATGCCAACCCTTTATGTTATAATGTTCACATTGGTTACATGGATTGGTGACATTTTCACACAAAATATAGCCTCTTCCAAGCCAAAGGAGGCTTATGAGTAGAATTCAGAAATTATAAAGATCTTATTGGGGCTATTTTCAAGCGCGGATACTGTTCCAAATGACTTAATGTACGAAAAAAGTTAAACCGAATAACTTAGAAAGCTGAAGTGGGCTTATCAGCAAATTGCACAGGCGATTGTATTTATCTTTTTAGCGCTTATATGGTGAGAAAAACTTTGCAAATGGAAGGGCTTTAAGATAAGCTGTTCTCTTAAAACGTTGAACTATGTAATAATTTTTACAAAATGGGCTGTGTTTTATTACACTTTGCATCTTCCGATTCAAATTCGTTATGTAATAAAAATCTATAACGGCCAAATACCGATATTTACACATAAAAGATAACCTTTTCCAAGCCAATAGAGGCAATAATAGGTTTAGAAATCGTTCAGTTTTGAACAAGCCTTGAAAAATAGATACAAACCATTGTTTGGTGACCGAAACGCTCCGCTTATAAGCCTCTTTGGTTTGGAAGAGTCTGCTTTTTGTGTGAAAATGTCATGTAGAATATAAATCTTTTTCGTATATTTTATTACATAATGCAACTTTATTACATAAAGTTTTCGCATCGAAAAACGCAAAATGCAATAAAACTAAATCCGTTTTGTAATAACTATTACATAATGCAACGTTATAAGGAAACGGATTTAATTAGAAATTTACAATTTGATATAAAACCTAAGAGTTACCCATTTTGAAGACATCATTTCAGTTTGTCCGCGCACAGTCCTAATACGATTTTTGCTATGTTGGGTATACTCGTAGCATTAATCACTGTGCTAAAACTAATTATCATATAGCTAGAACAGCCAATTGATCTTATTGTTCATAAGCCAATATTTACTGTTCATCAACTGTTCTCGTCATATGTTTGTCGTATTCAATCGATTTCGTGTTTGACTTGACTTGAGAGAAAAAAGATATGTTAGTCCATTTCAAAATCACTGATAAGCCGAAAGTAACTTTATTTGTCTCGTTTCGAAAGCTTGTGCTATATATGTGGGTTATATCTGAAACATTCATCGCAAACAATCAAGTGTTCTGATATTTTCTCAGAATGCTGATATGCCCATGTTGGCTTTCAGGCATCTCTGTTTGCCTTTTTGGGTACATTTTGCCATTTGCGATGGGTTTCTGACCATTTAAGCGCTAAATTTGACATTTGAAATAGTTTTTGTAATTTGCTGATAAGCCCATTTCGGCTTTCGTAGTTACTTAGCTTAACCTTTTTCGTACGTTTAGTCATTTGGAATGGTTTCTTTGCTTGACAATTGCTCAAACAAAGATTTTTAGAACATGTGGCTTCTGCTTATAAGCCTGTTTCGGCTTGGAAGAGATAGCATGTGGCGTGAAAATATCAC
Organism: Cerastoderma edule; assembly: GCA_947846245.1. Lineage (NCBI taxonomy): Eukaryota > Metazoa > Mollusca > Bivalvia > Cardiida > Cardiidae > Cerastoderma > Cerastoderma edule. The sequence goes on from OX401422.1 coordinate 3,220,658, forward strand.
CATGTTACCATTATGGATATTGGGCTTGTATAGAAAAAAATCACTTTGAAAAAAAATAACCCGTTTCGTAATAATTGTGACATAGTGCAACTTTATTACATGACGGGTTGGCATCGAACAACGGAAAATGTAATAAACTTCAACCCGTTTTGTAACAATTATTGCATTATACAACTGTATTACATAACGGTTTGTTACAGCTGCTGCTGTTATCCGATTTTCTATCTTGGTAACAAATGCCTTTACCTTTTGTATTGAATGGCGGAGAAAATTAAACGATGGTGATCTTTATTCGAGCTCTGTATCAATTAAACCATTTGAAACTACACCATGTAGAGCACTTCATAACCGTGTACTGGTAGACTACACAAATAATCCGTGTACAGTGAACCCTCGTTTATCCGGACACCGATTATCCGGATGTTTCGCAATCCGAACAAAATTGTAAGGGAACGGACTTATTTGACCAGTTTGTTGCAGACGACTTTTGAAAACATTGTGGGTAAAGGAGAAATTGCTCGTGACGAGCAATTTCTCCTTTTCCCACAATGTTTTCTGCCATATCAGAAGATTATCTTTGAATTTCATCACGTTTTGATATGTCTTCTGCAAACTCTTTCAATTTGGGACGGTCGACAATTTGGCGTTTGCTAAAGGGTTATAACTATACACCGCTCATACAGACCGTTTATGTCTTAATGTGAATAAGAACATGCTCTGCTTCATTAGTCCGGATTATTCGGTAAACCGGACATTTTGTTGGGAACGGACATGTTCGGATAAACGAGGGTTCACTGTATAACTAAAGGTAGAATACCCATAATCCGCTCCTATGGAACTCATTCTTTCGTCGCATTACTTCGGTCGAGCTCGGTATACAGTATTTCGGTCGGGCCCGGACCTATTCGGTGTACAGCGAAAAGTTCCGGCTCCGATCGGTGTTTATCAACCAGGACAGAAGTAGCCCAACAAAAGAAAGAGTTTCAAAATAGCGGATTATGGGTATTCTACCTAAGCAACTGTTGAAAACGGCGTAAGACCAAAGAAGATGTTCGAATAAGTGTACCTATTCTACGTTTCATGGCAATGCGTTGAATAAGTTGAATATTAAGATTACGAAATAGACTTATAGAATCTGATACAAAATTATGTAGCTTTTTGCATGAGCTTTAATTTTATGGGTTTTTGAAAATAGGCAAACATGACCGTAGACAACGAAAATTACGTTATTAAAGAGAAAAAAATGTTTAACTAAAACTGCTTTTTCACGAAGTTTGCATAAACTAGTAGCATTTACATTCCTCCTCTAACGGGTTGTAAAAGCCCCAGAACGATGTTTGTGTTTCAGCAGGTTAAAATACGGTGGCATAGAGGCAGAGACATAGATAACAGAGATTGGCAACTCCGGAATTATCGCCAAACTCTCGCGTGCCGCGAGGTTCTGCGAGATAAGGAAAGTGCGTACCTGTTTATCCGTTGCCACGGGAGATTTCAAGCGAAATTGATACTTCTTTATTACAGTAAAATAGCTATGTTTTGGTTATCTGATTGGTTATCTGAAACAACTTCTGGACATTTTGTTTTATTTTCATTTTATTAAATTGATATTACGTTAAAAACAAAACAAAAAGTTCCAGTAGGCCTTCTTTTTCAATGACAGGCTTGATTACCATGCAATTGTACTTATAACGACAATGTCTTTCAAGCAAAGGTTTAAATAATATTTTGTTATAAATCAAGGGACTCTATTTAGTTGCAGTTAATAACCAAAGCATGAACTTTCCACTAAGACATGATAGTTTTCGTTAATATTAAAAAATTGCTTTCTAACTTTATTTCATTTATTTAGTGTCGTAAAACTGTTTACAGTGCTAATTTTGTCAAAACAAAACACGTTTTACATCATGACATTATTTCAAGCCAAATGTTTCAGTTTAAGAAAATTAAAAGTATTTTATGATGTTAAAATGCATGTGATGAGAATTTTTGTAAAAGCGGTTTTAGTAAACGAAAGGGCACGTAAGAAAAAACTGACGTGCAAAGTTTCGAATACACCTTTTACTGCAGATTCCTCTAATATTGATTGCAAATCAATAAGTACATAATTATTCTTAAACACGTAACGGTCTGGTCTTATCATGCTGCTGACCGAAATGATTTTAGAAAAAAGAAATGTGAGCTTTTTGAATGTTAAGCTAAAGCAAATAGCGTGTCTTGCACCTTCGTTTTTATTATCATTTCTGAACGAGAAATTAAGTCAAAGCACACTACTTTAAACCCAGACAGACACTTAAAACAGAACAAATCCTCCCTAGTTTGTTTTCGGGAGCTTTAGGTCATTAAATTTGAATGAGGTGTCAGAGATTGGAAACAGGGTTAGCGCCACACACTTCTTGTGTAATCGCCCTAGCATCAAAAGGTTTTATGACATCAAACTACATATTTTATGGGGTGGCAACTTACAATCATAGCCTGTATTGTCCACTACCGTGATTGACTCTATCACCCTTCGTTCTTCAAATGCCACATTTCACTTGACATATTTGCAAGCGATCGAATCGCGATACCGAATTAAGAAGTATGACGAAAAAGGATATATCGTGGTGTTTCTGATTAAGAAGATCTATCCATTCTTTTGTCTATTAATTGAATAGATTTTCTTCTTCTTATATAGGAATATCACTTTGAAAATACGGGAAACTATAGAACTTAGTCAGCATTTAATGGGGGATCAATTCAAACTCATTCAGACGTTTTCAGTAATAACACGTTTGATAAAACCCAAGTCACACAATTTAAGTTTGAATTGATGCAAAAATGAAAGATTTTGATTAAAAATAAAATGGCTGAAATCATGATTATGCTTGTGTGGTAAAAACCTGGTATAACTTCGTTATAAACACGACAATCAACATAAAAAAGTGGGTAACTATAAAACAAAAATAACACTTCAGGAAAATGTCAAGCATGATATGAACCAGTGCATAGTTTTTTGGTTTTACTGTGTACAACTATATTATATTTTGGTTGGAAATCAAGATGGCTGAACTCATTAAGGTAGTAAATGAGACATATTTAGTACGCAATAACTTCTAAATGACAAAGAATATCAGACTGAAAATTTGGAAATCAACAAAATTATATTATCCCATTAAAGTGGACATAAATCAGAAATGTTTGAATAATCCTCTGTTAAATTTTTTTACTTTGTACAAGTATGAAATATTTTGGTTGAAAATAAAATGGCCGAAATCATGATCATGCGTGTGTGGTTCAGTAAACCTGATACAACTTCGTTATGGAAGCGAAGATTACTTTAAAAGTGCGGGCAACCATAAAACAAAAATAACACTTCAGGAAAATGTCAAGTATGATACGATCCAGTGCATAGTTTTTTAGTTTTACTGTGGAGAACTTTGTTAATTTTTGGTTGGAAATCAAGATGGCTGAACTCATTAAGGTAGTAAATGGGACATATTTAGTACGCAATAACTTCTAAATGACAAAGAATAGCAGACTGAAAATTTGGAAATCAACAAAATCATATTATCCCATTAAAATGAACATAAATCAGGAATGTTTGAATAATCCTCTGTTAAAACATTCTACTTTGTACAAGTATGAAATATTTTGGTTGAAAATAAAATGGCCGAAATCATGATCATGCGTGTGTGGTTCAGTAAACCTGATATAACTTCGTTATGGAAGCGAAGATTACTTTAAAAATGCGGGCAACCATAAAACAAAAATAACAATTCAGGAAAATGTCAAGTATGATATGATCCAGTGGATAGTTTTTTAGTTTTACTGTGCACAACTTTGTTAATTTTTGATTGGAAATCAAGAAGGCTGAACTCATTAAGGTAGTAAATGGGATATATTTAGTACGCAATAACTTCTAAATGACAAAGAATATTTAACTGAAAATTTGGAAATCGACAAAATCATATTTTCCCATTAAAATGGACATAAATTAGAAATGTTTGAATAAACCTCCATTAAAACATTATACTTTGTACAAGTATGAAATATTTTGGTTGAAAATAAAATGGCCGAAATCATGATCATGCTTGTGTGGTTAAGTTAACCTGGCATAACTTCGTTATGGAAGCGAAGATTACTATAAAAATGCGGGCAACCATAAAACAAAAATTACACTTCAGGAAAATGTCAAGTATGATATGATCCAGTGCATAGTATTTTAGTTTTACTGTGCACAACTTTGTTAATTTTTGCTTGTAAATCAAGATGGTTAAACTCATTAGGGTCGTAAAATGGACATATTCAGTACGGAATAACTTCTAAATGACAAGGAATATCAAACTGAAAATTTGGAAATGTAGAAAAACAAACCCTTTCTTTAAAATGGACTTGAATTGGAAATGTTTGAAAAACCCTCCTTTAGAACAATTTGAATCTAAAACTACTCAATTACCACGTTTATCGCACCCAACCACGAAATTGCAAACAATTCAATCAAGTTTGTCGCAGTTTGCCATGTTTATTTCTTTGATAATCGCTTGCTGATCGGTATTGTTGGATGGAGAAACTTTCTAACAATAACAATATAGTGAATTCGGCAAGAAAATATTTTAATTATGACTTAAAACACGCTTATATGTGTGTTGCCTATTTCGCGTTTAGTTGAAAACGGCGTCGATAGACAGATCTCGAAAGGTCTCGTTAAATAACGCGTCATGCGAGATATCGCAGAAACCGGCTATAGGTAAAGAAGGAGTTGCCAATCTCTGTTATCTATGTCTCTGATAGAGGTGACATGTATGCGATCTTATTTTTCGTTGTTCCAAAAAAAAAAAGTCGAAATAACGAAAAATTTAGTCGTTATTTCGAGTTAGTAAGTCGAATTAACGAGATAGTTAAGTCGTTATTACGAGTTAGTTGACCAATCAGATTACTCACTCTTTAACTTAAAGTATGATGTACCCGTGTGCGTACAAAAAATAGGAGCGGTTAACATTGCGTCACTATGTACGTCACTTCACATAAATTCGCTGAATACAACGAACCATCTGATTGGTCAACTAACTCGTTATAACGACTTAACTATCTCGTTATTTCGACTTTCTTACTCGAAATAACGACTTCACTATCTCGTTATTTCGAGTTAGTAAGGCTTTTTGTCTAAGGCTAATTCTCCTTTTGTCATAAATTTCACCAAAGCGCTTTTTGTTGCAGACGGTACAAACTGTGTCTTTGAAAGAAATGATTAAATTTCTTTGTAACAGTTCAATAGTTTAGCGCACTTGAAACTAGATAGCATTCATCTGTAAACATAATTTAATATAGTTGTTGTCTTTTGTTGTAATAATCTTTATATGCCTACAATGCAATGAAGTAATTTTTCCTTTAAGATCGATGTCTCAGCAAAGGTTAACTGGTTTATATTGAAATCATTTTAACCAATCATTTTCAAATATGAACGCCAAAAAATATTTCGTTTTGGGAACCAATTAAAGTCGTTCTAAACAGACAGAAAATTCCCTCTACGAATTCTATTTTTAGATCAGTTAGGAGGAATTTCTCGCACACTTCCGGTACAACCAGATGGTTGTTTAACTTGGAGAGAAAGCCAACCACTCTACCGAATCACCCATAAAAGCCGGCTTCTACAGCAAGACTGCAGAAGCAGTATGTATACATAAACCATATTACCGTCACAGGACAAATCGTTGCAAGACGTGCCAAAAAATAATTCAAAACTCCAAGTTATTGTATATTTGAAAGCAAATATGATGAAGAATTACTCGTTCGTTCACTTTGATGAGATTTGGTATTCGCAATTTCAATTAAGAACCTGGTGATACATGTAGCGTGCGATGAATCACGCACGTTTTATGAGTGAGTTCAGATGGGTGCCATTTAAAAACGGTCTCTGGTTAAAAGAAGGTGCCGACTGTATGTTCTATTCAATTAAAAGTTAATTATGTTTTTCTACGAAGATGTCCTTGAGAGAGACCTTTTGGTGAGCCAATATCCTATAAGTGGTCAGATTGGGTTTGGATGTAGTTATGTGCATTAAACAACGACCACCTCTGATCCGAAGGACACAACGCCAATAGAAGCAAACGAAGCTTATTAATGTTTTATTACAATCATTTAGAAATTCAATATCATTTTGATAAACATCGGCTACTTAATAAAGCTATTTATTGAGTTCGTTTTTCCTTTACGTTGTCCATGATTGACGACAAGGCCAATTTTGAGTACGGAACTTACAATCACATGATTGACGACAAGGCCAATTTTGAGTACGGAACTTGCAATCACATGATTGACGACAAGGCCAATTTTGGGTACGGAACTTACAATCCCATGATTGACGACAAGGCCAACTTCGAGTACGGAACTTACAATCACATGATTGACGACAAGGCCAATTTTGAGTACGGAACTTACAATCCCATGATTGACGACAAGGCCAATTTTGAGTACGGAACTTACAATCCCATGATTGACGACAAGGCCAACTTCGAGTACGGAACTTGCAATCACATGATTGACGACAAGGCCAATTTTGAGTGTGGAACTTACAATCCCATGATTGACGACAAGGCCAGCTTCGAGAACGGAACTTACAATCCCATGATTGACAACAAGGCCAATTTTTAGTACGGAACTTACAATCCCATGATTGACGACAAGGCCAGCTTCGAGAACGGAACTTACAATCCCATGATTGACGACAAGGCCAATTTTGAGTACGGAACTTACAATCACATGATTGACGACAAGGCCAATTTTGAGTACGGAACTTACGATCCCATGATTGACGACAAGGCCAGCTTCGTGTACGGAACTTGCAATCACATGATTGACGACAAGGCCAATTTTGAGTACGGAACTTACAACCCCATGACTGACGACAAGGCCAGCTTCGAGAACGGAACTTACAATCCCATGATTGACGACAAGGCCAATTTTGTGTACGGAACTTACAATCCCATGATTGACGACAAGGCCAATTTTGTGTACAGAACTTAGATTGACGACAAGGCCAATTTTGAGTACGGAACTTACAATCCCAAGATTGACGACGAGGCCAATTTTGTGTACGGAACTTACAATCACATGATTGACGACAAGGCCAATTTCGAGTACGGAACTTACAATCCCATGATTGACGACAAGGCCAATTTCGAGAACGGAACTTACAATCCCATGATTGACGACAAGGCCAATTTCGAGAACGGAACTTACAATCCCATGATTGACGACAACGCCAGCTTCTAGAACGGAACTTACAATAACATGATTGACGACAAGGCCAGCTTCGAGAACGGAACTTACAATCACATGATTGACGACAAGGCCAATTTTGAGTACGTAACTTACAATCCCATGATTGACGACAAGGCCAATTTCGAGTACGGAACTTACAATCCCATGATTGGCGACAAGGCCAATTTTGAGTACGGAACTTACAATCCCATGATTGACGACAAGGCCAACTTCGAGTACGGAACTTACAATCCCATGATTGACGACAAGGCCAGCTTCGAGAACGGAACTTACAATCACATGATTGACGACAAGGCCAATTTTGAGTACGGAACTTACAATCCCATGATTGACGACAAGGCCAGCTTCGAGAACGGAACTTACAATCACATGATTGACGACAATGCCAATTTTGAGTACGGAACTTACAATCCCATGATTGACGACAAGGCCAGCTTCGAGAACGGAACTTACAATCACATGATTGACGACAAGGCCAAATTGAGTACGGAACTTACAATCCCATGATTGACGACAAGGCCTGCTTCGAGAGCGGAACTTACAATCCCATGATTGACGACAAGGCCAATTTTGAGTACGGAACTTACAATCCCATAATTGACGACAAGGCCAATTTTGAGTACGGAACTTACAATCCCATGATTGACGACAAAGGCAATTTTGAGAACGGAACTTACAATCCCATGATTGACGACAAGGCCAATTTTGAATACGGAACTTACAATCCCATGATTGACGACAAGGCCAGCTTCGAGAACGGAACTTACAATCCCATGATTGACAACAAGGCCAATTTCGAGTACCGAACTTACAATCACATGATTGGCGACAAGGCCAGCTTCGAGAACGGAACTTACAATCCCATGATTGACGACAAGGGCAATTTTGAGTACGGAACTTACAATCCCATGATTGACAACAAGGCCAGCTTCGAGAACGGAACTTACAATTCCATGATTGACGACAAGGCCAATTTTGAGTACGGAACTTACAATCCCATGATTGACGACAAGGCCAATTTTGAGTACGGAACTTACAATCCCATGATTGACGACAAGGCCAATTTCGAGTACTGAACTTACAATCCCATGATTGACGACAAGGCCAATTTCGAGTACGGAACTTACAATCACATGATTGACGACAAGGCCAATTTCGAGAACGGAACTTACAATCCCATGATTGACGACAAGGCCAATTTCGAGAACGGAACTTACAATCCCATGATTGACGACAAGGCCAGCTTCGAGAACGGAACTTACAATCCCATGATTGACGACAAGGCCAATTTCGAGAACGGAACTTACAATCCCATGATTGACGACAAGGCCAGCTTCGAGAAAGGAACTTACAATCCCATGATTGACGACAAGGCCAGCTTCGAGAACGGAACTTACAATCCCATGATTGACGACAAGGCCAATTTTGAGTACGGAACTTACAATCCCATGATTGACGACAAGGCCAATTTTGAGTACGGAACTTACAATCCCATGATTGACGACAAGGCCAATTTCGAGTACTGAACTTACAATCCCATGATTGACGACAAGGCCAATTTCGAGTACGGAACTTGCAATCACATGATTGACGACAAGGCCAATTTTGAGTACGGAACTTACAATCTCATGATTGACGACAAGGCCAATTTCGAGTACGGAACTTACAATCCCATGATTGACGACAAGGCCAGCTTCGAGAACGGAACTTACAATCCCATGATTGACGACAAGGCCAATTTTGAGTACGGAACTTAGAATCCCATGATTGACGACAAGGCCAGCTTCGAGAACGGAACTTACAATCCCATGATTAACGACAAGGGCAATTTTGAGTACGGAACTTACAATCCCATGATTGACGACAAGGCCAATTTCGAGTACGGAACTTACAATCCCATGATTGACGACAAGGCCAGCTTCGAGAACGGAACTTACAATCCCATGATTGACGACAAGGCCAATTTTGAGTACGGAACTTACAATCCCATGATTGACGACAAGGCTAATTTCGAGTACCGAACTTGCAATCACATGATTGACGACAAGGGCAATTTTGAGTAAGGAACTTACAATCCCATGATTGACGACAAGGCCAATTTCGAGAACGGAACTTACAATCCCATGATTGACGACAAGGCCAGCTTCGAGAAAGGAACTTACAATCCCATGATTGACGACAAGGCCAGCTTCGAGAACGGAACTTACAATCCCATGATTGACGACAAGGCCAATTTTGAGTACGGAACTTACAATCCCATGATTGACGACAAGGCCAATTTTGAGTACGGAACTTACAATCCCATGATTGACGACAAGGCCAATTTCGAGTACTGAACTTACAATCCCATGATTGACGACAAGGCCAATTTCGAGTACTGAACTTACAATTCCCATGATTGACGACAAGGCCAATTTCGAGTACGGAACTTACAATCCCATGATTGACGACAAGGCCAATTTCGAGTACGGAACTTACAATCCCATGATTGACGACAAGGCCAGCTTCGAGAACGGAACTTACAATCCCATGATTGACGACAAGGCCAATTTTGAGTACGGAACTTACAATCCCATGATTGACGACAAGGCTAATTTCGAGTACCGAACTTGCAATCACATGATTGACGACAAGGGCAATTTTGAGTAAGGAACTTACAATCCCATGATTGACGACAAGGCCAATTTCGAGAACGGAACTTACAATCCCATGATTGACGACAAGGCCAGCTTCGAGAAAGGAACTTACAATCCCATGATTGACGACAAGGCCAGCTTCGAGAACGGAACTTACAATCCCATGATTGACGACAAGGCCAATTTTGAGTACGGAACTTACAATCCCATGATTGACGACAAGGCCAATTTTGAGTACGGAACTTACAATCCCATGATTGACGACAAGGCCAATTTCGAGTACTGAACTTACAATCCCATGATTGACGACAAGGCCAATTTCGAGTACGGAACTTGCAATCACATGATTGACGACAAGGCCAATTTTGAGTACGGAACTTACAATCTCATGATTGACGACAAGGCCAATTTCGAGTACGGAACTTACAATCCCATGATTGACGACAAGGCCAATTTCGAGAACGGAACTTACAATCCCATGATTGACGACAAGGCCAATTTCGAGAACGGAACTTACAATCCCATGATTGACGACAACGCCAGCTTCTAGAACGGAACTTACAATCCCATGATTGACGACAAGGCCAGCTTCGAGAACGGAACTTACAATCCCATGATTGACGACAAGGCCAATTTTGAGTACGGAACTTACAATCCCATGATTGACGACAAGGCCAATTTCAAGAACGGAACTTACAATCCCATGATTGACGACAAGGCCAATTTCGAGTACGGAACTTACAATCCCATGATTGACGACAAGGCCAATTTCGAGAACGGAACTTACAATCCCATGATTGACGACAACGCCAGCTTCTAGAACGGAACTTACAATAACATGATTGACGACAAGGCCAGCTTCGAGAACGGAACTTACAATCCCATGATTGACGACAAGGCCAATTTTGAGAACGGAACTTACAATCCCATGATTGACGACAAGGCCAATTTCAAGAACGGAACTTACGATCCCATGATTGACGACAAGGCCAGCTTCTAGAACGGAACTTACGATCCCATGATTGACGACAAGGCCAGCTTCTAGAACGGAACTTACAATCCCATTATTGACGACAAGGCCAATTTCGAGAACGGAACTTACAATCCCAAAGCCCTCTCTGCTTAGTTAACGATGTAACTGTATTATCGTAAGAGGATGTCCCCTTAGCTGCCTTGCGGGATGCGAATGGTTTCCCTGTCTTGATCAGCCATCATGGGTTGTCAAACAGGTGTGTTCTTCTGCCAGTTATGAGCCGGGCATAAGGATATGACTGAAGTAATATGAATCCAAACGGAATCAATAAATCATAAGGGATGGAGACATTCCCAGCCATAAACCGCACTTAAACAACGCGTCGGTATTGAATGAACCAACTTTAATGCGATAATCAACAAAGAAATTCCGACGCCGACAATCCAATTCTAATGATTTTAGAAAATGGACCGAAACCCTTAAAGATACTTTCTCAGAGATGTGTGTATATGTCTAAATTGTTATTGACAATCCGTGTCACTTAACCAAAGACTATTTTCCATTTCTTTACTAATAAATTGCTAAAACTCAGTGCTTTCGTTAAGGACATTTTCTACAGTTTTATAAAAAAAAAAAAAAAAAATCATAGAATTTTCTAGATTTTTGATATGTTATTTAAGATTTTAATGTGAATTCAAAATAGCAAAGAAAAATGCAGGTCGACGAGTTAGTTTTTTTCGTAAAAAGACGGTTTACATGATAACCCTTTGGGGCAAAAAATGTCAAAAGTGACTTCTTCAAAGGTAATAAAATAATTTCTGGAGGTTTTAAAACACAAATAAAGCATGCATTCATACATTCAGTACTTTATCATTCAATGTTATATTAAATTATAACACTCTGAACATTTTTGTAATCCAAATCAGTTTTTCAAGTTTTTGTATTTGACAAAGAACAATGAAAATTGATATGTATATTACAAAAGAATTAAAGATCTTAAAAAATTCCTTTCATACAATTTTCTTATTTTTCAGTATGTCGAGTACAGTTTAATTTTGAAATATAAAATGAAAAAAAAAGATATATGTTGACGAGTTAGTTTTTCTGTTAAATGATAGTTTCCATGGTAACCGTATTTGAAAAACATTTATAAAAACGACTAAAATAACATTTAACTTGAAAAATAGAAGCTTGGGGCTAAATATGCATGAGAAATATAAAATGATGTTAATAACCTTTTATAGTTTTATGGATATGGATATTTCTTTGAAAAAATGTGCATACAATATATTTCATCCGAAAAAAAAACGTTAAACCGACTACTATGCTTGAACCTCTTCGGTATATATTTATTATCTCCCTTTGGTGCGCTGATGAAGTACGCAGAAAAACACTTCGGGGACGTCCTTAATTAACGTGAAGTGAGCCGTCGCAACAACTTAAAATAAATTCATATCAATTACTTCCCTTTAATTTTTAATTTTCACATTGAAATACAAATTACATGAATGAATTTGGCAAATAAAAAGTTCTTTTTCCAGGAACAAATTTATGAAATGAAATTTGATTTTAAATGGCATTTGTTCTGTTAAGTTTTTAATCTTGTTATTCTGACAATACCTTTTTAAATCTTCCGGGAAGGTATATCTTAACATTCTATGTATAAATTGGGCCTTTTTTCCAGGTTTTATCTTGCTCACCGAATGGCAAACGCCTAGGTTGTAATGATGAACTGACAAACGACGATTATATTTAATTAAGCATGAATTAACTTAATGATATTTACGCTGTTTGTTTTTCTCCTTTTTCGAATCATTTTCGCTTGACGGAAATGATGTATGCGTCCATGCGCATGCGCGGAAAATCTTTTTTTCCGATGACCCACGTTACGATCGTATCTAAAAAAACCACTTCTTACTCTAAGTTAAGACTTTGTTTGCAAAATAAACCCGTTTAAACGGTCTTAGATGCCTGCGATGTTCTAGATCTTGTTTGTACAGTAACGAGCAGGGTTTGGAAGCTGTCAATTTTCCAGTTCTTTGTTACTTCAGAAATCGTTATTGTGACTTTAACGGTAGAAGACGATGTATTTCAAAAAGTTAAAATCTCATATCCCTTAGAGAGTCACTTTTACAGCCCATATTGGTAAGCTTTAACAGATGTGGAGAGCCATCAGCAATACCAAGTACATCGTGAGACTGTCTTTCATAACAACTATTGTGGAAACAAGTCGAAATAACAATCTGTTCTACTACATCAGACGAGTTGACTTTAAATTGGAATATCGAAAACAAACACGCAATTCGAATTTATAAGTTAAAAAACTTTCATTTTTTTTTTTTCAAAAAAAAGAAAACCGAAATAATGAAGTATTCAGTTTTTCTAATAAAGAAAAATACATAAAAGTACACAATTTAACTGGAAAAAACAAACACATGGGATAATCTCAACACTTTCTATTCCTGGAATTAAAGAGAGTAAATGGGTTGTTGGGCAAATGAGGAAAGGATTAATGCTGGAGGGTGCTGTAATTTCTAAAACACGTTAAGACGGAAATACTTAGAATCGCTAAGTACTACATGTATCAAGTTGACTGTACACCACGTGTTATAAGGGACTTGGGCATTGTGTGCTTATTATGATTTGTGCTAGTTATATATTTCTATATCATGACAATGTATTTTTTCAGGTAATAAATTATATTTTGTTATGAATATGTCCCTCGCACGTTATTTTCCCCTTCTTTTTAACCTGCTGAAACACAAACATCGTTCTGGGGTTTTCGCATCCTGTAAGAGGAGGAAAGTAAGTGTTACTAGTTAATGCAAACTTCCTGAAAAAGCAGTTTAAGTTAAACAGTAATTTCCCTCTCATTATGTTATTTTCGTTGGCTACGGCCATTTTTGCATATTCTCAAACACCGATAAAATCAAAACTAATGCACAATAAGGCTTTTTTTTTCTTTTTTTTTCATATCCTGGTAGTTCATTACCTGAACTGAACATTCAATTTGTTTGAAACATTCCAATCGGATTTTCTAATACATTTCCATGTAACAAAGAGAAGGTACACATACGCGAACATATGCCTGGGTCTATTGCCGTTTCAACAGTTGCTTAGGTAAAAATACCCATAACCCCTCACTTGGTAAGTCTTTCTGTACGTCGGGCTTCTTCGGTCGTGCTCGGTATATGTCGGCCGGGGCCGGATATATTCGCTCTACACCAAATAGTTCTGGCCTTAACCGACGTAAACCGAGCACGACTCAAGTAACCCGACGAGAGAATGAGTTAAAAAAAAGCGGATTAACGGAAATTTGCCATACGTTATATACGTATTATTTGGGTAGTCTATCACTACACGGCAAGGAAATGCTGCCTGTTCGAAGCGTTTGGTTGATACAGAGTTTGATAAAGGTAAGCATCGTGTAATATTCTCCGCCATTTATTACGGCAGAGAACAGTCGCTTATTTGTAAAATGAAATTGAAGACGGAACATTTACGATAGTTAAAAACATAGAGAACAACATGTACGTTAAATGTCTGCGATGTAAATAGGGCGAATCAGTGTTAGATAGTACATTTGAAATTCATTAACAATACGTCGAAAGCTACTATTTGTATCATTCATTCATCTGTCAAGTAAGGAAGGTTAAAAGAATCTTGTCTTGATTTTTGAAAAAGGACGAAACAGTGAACCCGCCTTCTTCCCTCAACTCTTCAGAGAACAACATCCATATTGGCGCCGAGCTAGGCCTTTTACACTCCGTTATACAATCCTGTTAACGAGTCTAGATATTGAACAAAACAGAACACAAGCCGCTTGTTTCTGTGAACATATCTTGTTATTTTTCACTACTAGCATTGCTTGTAATAATGTTATATAGCTTCCATAGACCTTGTTTTCAAGGCTGAATTTCGCTGTGGTAAATACACAATAAATAAAGTCTATTTTGATCCTTATAGCAGTTTCCCGACACTAGCCGCCGTAGCCGCCTCGTCACCGCGAATCCTTGACAGTTTTTATAGGAAAATTGACTTAATTCCGACACTTTCATGGGTGCACTTTCATGACACAGCAGATAATTACGGAGTATTGTTTTTCGAGAATAAATGAGCAATGTATACTCTTCATTTGGTAAGGCACGCATGTACCTGAGATTTGTTGTTAGTGTCACATCCGTAGCCAATTGTGTTTGGGTTGTAGTCTCGCTTTGAAACTTTGATTTTCGACTTCCGGTGCACAGTTGTTCTAGAAAGAGATGACCTGGTACAATTCCGATGTGTTTCCCGTAAAGATGAGTAACATATCAAATTTGTTTGTTTTATTACCTATTATCGTGTGCAGAATTCGACCGAATGGAAGTTACTTACTTTAACAGGTTTGCAAAGGCAATACCAATCGTAACGACTTGGGTATTCGTGGCCTTAGAAATACACTTAGTACATAAGAAAAGGACTAAATGCCTCGGGTGAATCATCCCCAGTTAATATGAGGCTTTTAGGAGCGTCCACGTTGAGAAGTTCAATGTATATGGAAGTGTTGAATATCATCTTAAATCATTTTGTATCGGTAACTCATACATAATAGTGAAATTATTACATGTTGTTTTATGCATGTTTATATGTTTCCTTCCTCCCTTGCATATACAAAGATATTTCATTAGACATTCTTGAAACTGGATACCAAGGGACAAAAGAACCTGTCTATCATGTAATTCCCCATACGATATATGTATTTGTCAATGTTTCACAAGCATCAGACAAAAATGAAAGAGAAACTTCTGCATGAGAACTTCATTTTATAGATTTTTTGCTCTTTTACAGATCTGTCAGAGAAATGATGATTAAGCTTTATTTCTATTGCACAAATGGATACTCTTTTGAATAATGGCACACACAATGTATATATTTACCTCCAAAGACAACAAAATAAATGTTTTCTTTTTTGTTATCGTTTCGTCAAAACTCTTTATAGCAATCAGTTTATGATTTCCATGTTGCCATCAATTATTACTTTATATATGTTGTAGTTATTTATGATGTACTTTGTGCAAGTCTGAATAAGAGTCTGTTGTGTTCTGTTCCTTAATTGATTTAAATGACTATTAAGACTTCACACTTAAGATCTATTGTTGAAAACGAAAGGACAACGGAAAAAGTCTCGCGATGAGCAATGTGGTCTTTTGCATATTATCTCTGGGGTTTCGTCATGGGACAAACCTGATGAATTCAAATTTAGAATATCCAAAATGACTTATTAGTTACAGTCCGTCACGGTGGGACAAAAAGCAGCTGGTTTATTAGGCATATTCATTGACAAGGAAGTACTGAAAGCAATGAAATATGCACCGATTAAATCTACACAAGTGAAGAAAGTGATGGAAATTAAAATGAAAAATAAGCAACAACCAGAGTTTGTTATCAACCTTAAGATTATATACAATTGGAAACATCGATTTCCGATTAATTCCACCTTATGCATTCCCCACATACACATCCCAGACCCAGAACGACAAACATAATATTTTATGAAATATGGTCTCAGAACCTCAGAGTCTGAAATTAGGGAGTCTGAAACACTTGAACTTCATACTTTCGAGAAAGTCGGCCCTGAACTTGCTACTTAGTGCCAGAAAGCACACCGGATTACACGCGTTCCCAATGAGAGAAAGGTTGTACACGATAAAGACGGAGTACGAATCAGTGTAGGGACCACTGAACGCTCTAACAATCCCAGGTAGAAATGTCGGTACAACGTTGGCTGCTAAGTATAATACGGTAAGGCACATGACGAGCCTTGAGATCTTCCATCGTCTTCTCTTTTGCTCCAACGACTGAGCACTCTGGATGGTGCAGTTCGTATCGTTCGATGTCCCGCTCCTTGTTCCCTCCGCATGGGGTCTACCATCCTCCATTCTCCTTCGCATCGACGTTATAATCCTGCCGTAGACCACAATAACGATCAACCCAAACATTGCCGTGAGAACAAGACGAGGCATGGCAGCAAGTCTCGCGACGAGCAAGTCCTGCAACGCGAACGGATGACACGAAAACAGCGCCGTGCGGCCGGCCAGCGGGATTTGAGGCGCGGAGAGCAGACAGGAAACAAACAGACTTCCGATCACGATAGCTGTCACATGATGCTTCCTCAAGGAGGACGAGTCCGCCGAAAAGGTTTTCCTGTATCGGTCAATACCAACCGAGGCCAAGAGAAACATCGACAAGTAGGTCCCCACTCCAAACACATAATACCGTAACTTGCACAGAACGAGCAGCTCTACGTCGGTCACAATTCTTGTGTCGATGGCAAACAGAAATAGTATAGAATTGACGACCAATGATACAAGATCGGAGATCGATATCGCGAGTAACAATCGATCGGTCGCTGATCGGATGTGGTTTTGCGTGATGACTTTGATGACGAGGATGTTTGACGGCAGTCCGATCCCCAACACGAGCGCCACGAATGTGTATTCGAAGATGATAAAGCCGGGAGCCAATGGTAGGACCTCAAGTAATTCACAGCATGAGCCATTCGATCCATTTATTCCTGTTTGATTTACTCCAGTCGTTGATCTGTTTATAACTGAGTCCATAGTTTACCGACCGAACCAGTCTGGCAGTAAAGGTTGGAATGACAACTGTAGATCTGATGAACGCTGTATTTACGTTTTCCGATAGAGTGTGATGACTTGTTGGTTGCCATGCCGTTACTAGGTTAACGCTGCTCTAAACAGCGTCAACAGTTAAAGCTCTTCTGCCGCCATCAGTGGCAAATCAGCGACTTGATGTTGAATACCAGTGTCGCCAATTTGCCACTGAAACAATTGGTTTGGTTTAGAGGTGGTTGTTTCTGTATTATACCAAATGGCGTGAATGAAAATGCTACCAGAGGTAAATGTCATATGATCAGACTGTGTGTCGTTAAATATGATATTATACGAAACAGTTTATCTGCAATCTTTGATTAAAGTCTCAACTTACTTTTATGTAATTTCCTGAAAATGAAACTACATTAAGAAATATGTTTTTGATGTAATCCTCAAAGAATGAGTTAATCAAAGATCTGTTCCGAAGTCTTCATTGAATTAACAAATATCAATTGTTATTTATGGTTACAATGTATTGGTGAAATCAAGGATATATAAACTACAGGCGGTTTTCCATGCGTCTGTGCGTCACCTTTGGATTGGAATGGTGATTAAATACGATGTATAAGTGAAACAAGTGTACATGTACCTATCATATTCCTGGAATGCCACATTTCGTTTACAATCGGCCTAGCAGCAACCCAACAAGTAACATACCGTGAAACCTCGGTTTGATTTATATATGTTTGTATGATTAATGAAGCCATTGCAACAATGTTTCTGTTATAACTCACACCATGTAAAAGTGTGTTTATTTATCCAGTATTCTAAGGGTTAAGCAGAGAGGGGGCAGTGCGCCTGCAATTTTGGTTCTCTCATAAGCCCCAGGGCCCCCCATCTGATATCACTTATGATGTCAAATCGATATATAGCATTTAGTAACCGATGTATGTCAATAATATAAGGCCTTCCAAAAGGAAAAATGATTACATTGAAACAATAATAAGGTTCTCATAATTCTATTCTGTTTGATTTTCGGAGGTGGTTGCTGTTTCTTGCACATTACTACAACAAACCCAATTGTCCTGACCTGACCACTTATAGAATATTGGTTCACTAAACGGTCTTGAATGTCTCTTTAAATAAATCTCTGTAAAAGGGCATAATTATTAGTATTTGTTCCATAAAACATATAATTGACACTGTCTCTTAATCGTTCTAAATGGCACCCAATTGAACTCACTCATAAAACGGGCGTGTTTAATAGCACACTACTTGTATCACAAGGTTCTTAATTGAAATTGTGAACGAACGAGTAATTTTACATAATATTCGGTTTCAAATAACAAATAGCGACGAGTTGTTACCCTTATAGTACTGGAACCGACTTCATGGTTATGCAAACAGGTGAGATCCAGACCAACCACCGAGTAAATTGGTGGCTGGCCTGTGATCTAACCTGGTTGCTACTCTGAGAAGTCCTCCTCTTCAAATAAAACAGATATATCATATAAAAGCAGACGACATTTAGATATATTTTCTGAAAATTTCCCAGGATTGTAAGGGGTTTTAGTTATTTTTTGGCCTGTCTGGCAACAATTTGTGCAAACTCTTCGTAGTTGATCTTGTCCGATTGGCCCTTTGAGAAGTTGATCAGCAGCTCGGAGAGGTTTGCCGCCTTGAACGCCAGCTCGTCGTCTGCTTTAATGGCCGACACGATCTCCTGCTTGGTCAGAAAGCCGCTCTTGTCCGCGTCTATCTTGTTAAACAAATCTCGCAACAGTGCCGCCATCTGGTTGTACCGGAAGTGGGCGAGGAACTCCTCGTAACTGATCTAAAAATAGAAATCGGAGAGGGAGTTTTCTGTCTGTTTAGAACGACTTTGATTGGTTGCCCAAAACGAAAAAATGTGGTTAAGCCTTCCACATGTGAAAATGTTTGCTGTAAAGAACTGCAATTGAAACAATGTTTACCCCTGGTGAAAGACAAATGACTGTATTAATGAATTCAGATATATAGAAATTATTTGCCAAAATTGACAAAAAGTATCTTACATTAAATATTTTCTATATATAAATGCTATCAAGTTTTAACAGCGCTAAATTAAAAACAAAGGCATTTAAACATTTCTTTCTGAGGCCCAGATTGTACTGTCTGCACCGGAAACTTTTTGGAGACACCTATGACAAAAGGAGAGCTAGTCTTAGATACAAAGGGGCAATGAACCTAGATTAGCCTTAACCCTTTACCAAATTTTCGACCGTCCCAAATTGAAAAAGTTTGCAGACGACATTTCATAATGTGGTGAAATTGGAAAATAATCTTCTGTTAGGACAGACAATATTGTGGGAAAAGGAGAAATTGCTCGTCTCAAGCAATTTCTCGTTTTCTAACAATGAATTCCAGAGTTGTTTGCGACACACTGGTTAAATGTCGTTATTGATTAGTAATGGGTTAACGGGCCTACGTAACAGTGTGTATTGCGTGAGTAATAAATGCTAAAAAGATGATTTAAAATTCTTCATCACTAAATAGATAACCATTTCCACATCTACGTTTAAAAGATGCTGAAATCTGTGATTTCATTGGATAGGTGTGAAACGATCATTACGGCCTTAAGGACGTTCTCGGTAGTTTTATCTGCGCACTTCATCTGCGCACTAGGGAGATAATAATATGTTACCGAAGAGGTACTTGCATAGTAGTCGGATAAACTTTTTCATTCGGATGCAATTTACTGTATGCAATATTTTTCAGAGTAATCGTATTATCCATAGAACTGTCAAACGGTTATTGACATTTTTTTGTATTTTGTATTACAAGATTGATTTTTTTACTTCACATACTGAAAAATAAGGGACGTCTATGAAAGGAATTTTAAGATATCTCTTAATTTTTTGTAATATACATATCAATTTTCATTGTTTTTTGTCGAATATAAAAATTTGAAAGACTGATTTCGATATCAAAAATTGTCCAGATTGTAATAATTTGAAACAATCATTGAATAATAAAGTATTGAAAATAGGAATTCATGTTTTTCGTGTAAATAAACATTCCAGAAATTATTTTATTACCTTTGAAGTTGGTATGGTCATTTTGACAGTTTTGCCACAAACGGTTACCATGGAAACTGTCATTTTACGAAAAAACTAACTTGTCGACATTCATTTTTCTTTTCATTTTTTAATAGAATTTTGAATAACGTATAAAGAATTCAGAAAATTCTTTGAAAGGATTCTTTTCTTATAAAACTGTAGATCATGTCCTTAATTGCTTAAATCAAAATCTTGGTTTGCAAATAGTAATGGGACGCAATAGTAAGTCGGACCCAACTTGCGAGTGTAAAGTGACTAAAGATTCGACCCATTTTATAATATGGATCCAAGACACTCCTGTCTAATTAATTTATTTCGCAGTACGAAGAAAAGAATATTGTTTACAAAATAAATCGAATAAACGGTTTGCTTAATCTGAAATGTAAATCGATTTTTTTTTCGTATGTGTCATACCAATCGGAACTACTCGGGTATTTCCGTGAGCTGTGAAATACACCTCGGATATAAATGTAGGGTTACACTTTTTCGGGTAAATCGGCATCTGGCAATTAACACATTTTCTAAGCGTGCAAGTTAAGTAGTTCAATGAGTATGGAAGGGTTGGACATCCTTTTAAATAATATTTTTATCAGTAACTCATACCAAATGGCAAAATTGTGGTTGTGACATGTAAAGTTGTTTCTTCAATCAAATTTAACGACTTTTTAGATTTCACATTTAAGATCTATTTTTGAACACGAAAGTGAAGTGACGTCATTCCGCTGGGAACCAATATGGCGTCATCCCTATTATTTCAGAGGTGTTTTCATTTGATAAACCCGATGTGTTCAGATTGGTGTCATACAAGATAATAACATATGGATTGTCTCTCTTGTGCATGAAGATATGTTACTAGTAGACGGTTTTATACAAGATAACACATGTATAGTCTCCCTTGTGCATGAAGATATGTTACTAGTAGACGGCTTTATACAAGATAACACATGTATAGTCTCCCTTGTGCATGAAGATATGTTACTAGTAGACGGTTTTATACAAGATAACACATGGATCGTCTCCCTTGTGCATGAAGATATGTTACTAGTAGACGGCTTTATACAAGATAACATACGGATTGTCTCCCTTGTGCATGAAGACATGTTACTAGTAGACGGCTTCAACTCCTGTTTGAGTTAACATCGATTGTCTCCCTTGTGCATGAAGATATGTTACTATTAGACGGCTTCAACTCCTGTTTGAGTTAACATCGATCGTCTGTCACAATTCGGTTTTATGATAGATATTTTTGCACGTAGACATGTTGTTTCGTTTGATTGAATAAAATATTCTTAAACTCGTCTTCCATATCCCCACTACACGGTTATAAAAAGGGATGAGAATCATGTTGTGTGTAACTTAACAAACATGTGATGTTATCTTATTCGTTTGAGACCTTTTATCATTTTTTCTTTTTAATATTCAAATCTCAACCTATGATCCCCGTTGTATGTGTTCTATGATATAAGATACCATGTTTTCCTAACATGCCACGTTTCTACTATTCGCCTGAGAAAACTGCCATATTGCAAAAAAAATGCCAATGTGGGTAATTTCCTCAAAAAACGATGTGTACTTTTAGGATCACATGCTTCCCAGTCCATGTGGTTTAAGAAAGAAACAAATAGCAATCATGTGGTTCGCTCATAAAACAAAGTATGGTCATGTTGAAATGACCTTTATACTTATTCAAATTATATTCATATAAACAGTATTCTTGATATTTACCATTGCTTTTTAGTTTATTTGATAATTATAACTTATCAATGTGACTAGGGGTAATGCAGGGGAAAAAAGAGATGTTTCCTCGCAGAAATGCTTGTTTGATATGGAATCAAACAAACAACCCATGCTTTTACAAATGCCAATAATAGATTTAACTGGAGAACGACTGTACATGCAAATGCGAATTAATATAAGAAGGTGAATTCAAGAAAATGGCAACATTTACCTTATGATAATAGATAAAGCTCTGAAACTCAACTTCCCTATTGACGTTCTGATCCCCGTCTTATCTACGCCCCTTTATAAATGATAAAGGGATACCCACCTTCTGATCTGCGTCCGTCACGAGAGCAATGAGCATCTCAGAGAGCTTGGCGGCCGGCACGTTCACACCCGCGTCCTCCGAGGCTGATGCAGCCAAGAGTTCATTGCGAGACAGGAACCCGCTACCATCCGTGTCGAGTTTTTTAAACGCCCGTCTAAGTACGATCTCCCTGGGGGCGAGAAAACAGCATTGAAACGGTCCACTACTAGCTTCGTAATCAGAACTCATCGGACATTGAAACGATCCATTACTACATTTAAGGTAGACTCCCGAAAGAGCAATTGAACGCCAATCCTTTTACCCATATTGATCGGCACTTATCAAGGTAGATTAAAGCCATTGGATCCTTCTTCATTTGTAACGAGCTAGGCAACGCAAATAAAATATAAAAATGTTGATGCTATGTTTAGTCCAAAGTCTGCAGATAGTCTGTCTTGGAATACAGCGGTTTAGAGTTGGACACTAGCTTATGAATAATCTGAAATCATTGGGTTTGTCCAATGAAAACACCTTTGAAATAATACAAAACCCGCCATAATGTTTTCTCGCGAGACTTCTTTTTTGTCCTTTTGTTTTCAATATAGATCTTAGACACCGAGAAGGGCGTCAAAATAGTGCATTTTTCAGGTGGGTACATACATTGGACGATAGCAAAAAATCTTCGTGGTCGTGCACCACTTTTCTGTAGATAAGTTGTATGCATAGACTGTGTGGAAAGCGCAAACAGTGGCGATGGACCTCCTGTATTCGCAAAGCATTCTATATAGAAGTTGAAAATGTGTCAAAATTGACCCTCGGACACATGATTTTTTACCACGTTCATGATCGGTTATTAATCAAGGAATAAGGTCTATGATAACTGTTCAGATCTTCTTTTCATATTTTTAAAGGGTCACAGGCATACTGCCTGTATGCAATTGGTGTGTAAATATTGCTTTCGTCCATTTTGTTTTCGCGACTCGGTGAGGCGAGACTTAACAGACGTGCACCTGCCGTCCCAAACGAAGTTCCGTTAGTGTGTACTGCTACCTTAACATGTACGTACGCGAAATCGTAATATCTCGGGCATTTCCGTGAGGCGAGATAAACACTGTGTTTCATTGGATAAACCTGATGGTGTATATTTCAGTTCACGGAAATACCCGAGTAGTTACGATTGCTACATTTGATAATGTCCCGGTCACCGACATACTCCTCGCAATGATCTCCCTTTATGGAATTGATCACTGTCACCACAAATGTCACATGACCATCTACTTAGAAACAAAATGGAGTTTAAGATGGCGGCAACACCAAACGAAACCATCCAATTCTTATTTATTTGTAAAGGAAACGAGCGGTTCTGTTGTTGTTGTTTTCTTTTTTAGTTTTTTTTAATTTTTATTTATTTTTTTTCATTTAAAGGCACATCAAAGAAGAGGAGTACAAATAAATCCTAAAGAAATATATGAAGTTATTTTATTATGTTCATAAGAGTCATGAGAATTAGTTAAGAAATGCATTGAGACCCTAATAAATAGACTCATTTAAAATAAGTTATTTTGTGCTTGAAATATAGTTGTCTCCGATTCCATAATGTTTATCAACAACCTGTTTGTTTACACATTCAAAATAACGAATTCTGATTGGCTAGTTCAAAAATGTGTGTATCAACTGTCAAGGTCAGAGGTGAAGAATCAGGAAATCTGAATTATAAAACTTGCTAATCTGGGTTATTTCTGGTGTACTTTCAAATTTAAATTGTGCTGATGGTGTTTTCTAGTGATAACTATTTAAATATGTCCAAAGGTTTACCAAATAATATAGTTTGATATAGTATTAATCTCCTTTAATGGGCCTTTAACTGGTCAGAAATCTACACAAGAAGGCGTTATTTCAAAATCAAGTACTTAACCGGTATAAACCTCTTTTGCATGTGCGGATACACAATGCTTGGAACAATGCATCCGTTATAATTCAGCGAAACTCCACTCATTCATGTTTCCTTTGAAATCCATCAGTGACAAAGGAGATTAATGAATTTAATGAGAATAAGAACAGAGAAATACGACACGCCCAAAAGAACAGAAAGTAACCTTTGTACTTTCTTTTATTGAAGACGTATTTCAAAGTATGTCCGCTGTTTGTATAATTATGAAAGGAAAATATACAGCGCTATGTTTCATTGTTTTTCGAAATAGTTTTGATCTTTAGAAATTAACTTGATCAAAAACCTTATGATAAAAGAAGGTAGTTAAGCTCTCAGTAGATTTGTAATTGAAGCTTGTTAGCTCTAGTACCTCCTGGAGACGTATTTTTTCTTTACTTTAAGTAGATATCCCTAGAGAAGCTTAGTAAACATGTTAAAAAAAACCTTTCAGTTCTTCTGTTGTTATCTGTGAATATAATATGTTAAAAAAGCATTGTGGCAAAAAGTGAACTTGTTTGTGCAAAGTAATTTCCCCTTTTGCAACAATGCTTTTTGAAGGTCGTCCGCTTCAAGACACAAAATATGGCATTAGGTAGTTGTAGGTTAACGCTATAAACCCATACAATATAGCATTCTCAAAAGCGAATATAAAATACATTTAAACTTACGCCAGACAGACTTTTGGCGCCTTTTTCAGGGCAGCAACATATTCTGCACGCGATACCTTACTGTCTTTGTTTGTGTCTGTGAATTTGAAAATGGCCTGAAAAAAAGAGAATAAACATATACAATATGATCCTTATTGATGTCTGATTCATTGGGAAATGTTTCCAGGCAGGGGATTCATCAATCGGAACTACTCGGGTATTTCCGTAAGCTGTGAAATACACCTCGGATATAAATGTAGGGTTACAATTTTTTGGGTAAATCGGCATCCGGCATTCAACACATTTCCACAGGGTCCACATTAAGTAGTTCAATGGATATGGACGTGTTGGCCATCCTTTTAAATCATTTTCTATCGGTAACTCATGAGAAATGGCGAAATGATAAGTAATGACATATAAAGCTGTGTCCTTAATCAAATTAAACGACTTTTTAGATTTCACTTTTAAGATCTAATTTTTTTTTCAAACGAAAGTAAAGTGTCGTCATTCTCGCGGAAAAAAATATGGCGTCATCCCTATTATTTCAGAGGTGTTTTCATTGGATCAACCCGATGTGTTCAGATTGGGGAATTATGTGAGCAATGTATACGATCTTATGTCCGAACAAGATGGCTGCGCCGAGGTTTGTTCGTCATTTTCACCTACTTTCGCCAATGATCGTCACATTGTTGTATACATGTACCATGCATTAGTTGACCATCTCATTTCCGGTTCTGGTGGTATATGACAACTTAACCCTTTCCCAAACAACACATTTTCGACTGTCCCAAATTGAAAGAGTTTGCAAACGACATTTCAAAATGTGATGAAATTGGAAAATAATCTTCTGATAGGGCAGACAACATTGTGGGAAAAGGAGAAATTGCTCGTTACGAGCAATTTCTCCTTTTCCCACAATGTTTTCTAAAGTCGTCTGCAACAAATGGGCCAAATGTCGTTATTGTTTGGGAAAGGGTTATGCATTATATCGGCGTTACGTCAAACACTCGGCAGGGAAATCGCAGTCGAAGGCAGACTGTTTCTGACATTAACCCCGTCGGCATCCATAGATTGTTCATATAAACATACAATACTTAAGTCATGTGCAAATGGCACGATTAAGCAATTACGTACATAATGGCATTGTGCTAAAAAATTATAGAAGTGGAATTATTTGCATTAGTGTTTCTGATAAAGAGCTTTCAGTAATTATATTTTACAACCGCTGCTTGAAAACGTTCATTTCGGGTTTTTTTTTCTTGTCTTTATTTTGTTGCAAACAAAGAATAACTGTGTTAGTATTTTGTCAAAATCCATCTTAACACATTTGAAGTTGCATCTTTTCAGCATTTACCACACAAAAAACAAAAGCTTATATGTCTGCTTCAAAGTCGTGCCTTGATAAAAGCAGAAACTGACTGTACGTATTTTCCATCGTTTGTCATCGTTGATATACTTTTGAGCTTTGGTGTGAACGTGTATCGCTGCCAGAAAAGAGTTAACCCTTTACCGAACAATAACGACATTTAGCCACTTTATTTGAGACGAATCTGGAAAACTATTGGGAAAAGGAAAAATTGCTCGTAACGAGCAATTTTTCCTTTTCCCTCAACGTTTTCTGCCCTATCACAAGATTATTTTTCAATTTCATTACATTTTCAAAAGTCGTCTGCAAACTCTTTAAATTTGGGACAGTCGAAAATTTGGCGTTTGGTAAACGGCTAAATCGGTGAAACAGTTATTGTGAAGGTACCTGAAAGGTGACATATAGCAGATCAATCGGGGTTGAATCGGTGATAAGGATTTGTTTATCTCTTAGAATATCAAAAAGCCAACGGCCCTCGTCGCTTATAAAACTTTGATAAATCTGACCATTCGGAACACCTCGGCCATTTCTTAAAATAACTACCGACTTGTGACGGGGATTGCCGAGTAGGACAGCAGGTACGATTGAATTCCGACATGCCGTGGATGAATCATGCGTTGGGTAGCCTTTCGTCATTGGTCAAACTTTTTCCGTCGGATGTGGTAGATAAGTGGCAACTCGTTGACTGATCGGCGTAATCGTTGATAAAGGAATCATATATTTCGCCTACGGTTGCTGTCAGTACTTATTGCCTAACATGTAAATCTAAAACGGGGCACATAATGCAGCAATTTACAGCAAATTAACAGGTGTTGTCCAACATTTAGCGCGCCTACCAGATCATTCCGCGACCAAAGATAGATGACAGGCATTGAAAAACGATGCGATGATTTAACCAGATCATAATTTACACCAGAGAGAACATTTCAGTATGAGATGTACATATTAACCAACATTCACCGTCAGTTGTCCTCTATTCAATCATGAATAATTATGACGAGGTATATTCAATACTCGAAAGTCTCCGAACACAGTCGAGACTATCCGACAAAGGCCGTCATAGTTGATCTTTTTCATCTTGTAAAGCTGAGAGAAGTAGACGGTTACCCCAGTCGGAACTACTCGGGTATTTCCGTGAGCTGTGAAATACACCTCGGATATCAATCGGAACTACTCGGGTATTTCCGTGAGCTGTGTTTTCATTGGATAAACCCGATGTGTTTAGATTGCTCGGATATAAGTGTAGGGTTAGTCCGAATGATCCAGACGTAGATATTTCACTCTCCGTCTGGATGCATTCGATGTAAAAGCGCGTCAAGCGGATATCGATTTTTCGAGGTAGTGCATGTTGGGAAATCTGTAGAAAGGGGCGGAGTTTAAATTACAGGTAAAGTCTGGCGGGAATATAATATCAGCTCCTTTTCGTTTGGTAGAATATATAAATATCTATTTACATTAAAACCGAGATGCCCTTTCCCTCATATGAATTTTGTCAATTGCCAAAGTATTGCAACAGTTGATTTCAATTGAATACGTAGATATTCATTCATTGAGTTAAGATATTTGTGACTCTATTGCAAGAATCTAGAAAATACTCAAACCATCAGAGAATTTTTTTATGGAAACTTTAGCCACACAAAAAGCCGTTAGCTTATCATTTCTGATGGCCGATTCTATGGGAAAATGGACTCTCAATTTGATATTTTCTTGAATTATAGAAATCTTCAGTATGGGTCTAATCTGAAATATAAATGTAGAAACTATTTCAAAGTATAATGTTTGCAGGTTGGGCGAGCGCGAATGGAAACAAATCAGAGACATAGATAACAGCTATGTCTTTTAAACAAAGTATTCAAAAAGCTTAAATAAGCTATATAAACAGCTTTTGACATGTTATAAAGGGGGAGTACCGAATAGTACATCTTTTGGGTTCTTGGTCTAAATATCAAACGCCTAGTTATATTACCCCAGTCATTTTACAACTAGTTGAAGATAACAGCTATGTCTCCTAAACAAATGAATCAAAAACCTAAAAAAGCTATATAAACAGCTTCGGGCATGTTATATTATATACGAATAGTACATCTTCGGGTTGTTGATCTAAATATCAAACGCCTAGTTTTATGACCCCAGACGGGAGCGACGCGCGTCGCACACACACTAATCCAGACACCGCCGTACATCACACAACACGTGCCTTACCCTTTATCTTGTTAATAGCATCATAGTTTTGTCCTCAAAGAATACGCATTTGACACGGATTTTTATTTCTAAAGTAAATTGATATTAATCAAGTTTCTTCTGAGTATCATTTATGTTTGCAGCGAAATGGTAGTCGTCAAAACCAAATCCTTTTTGCCAATACAATATCGGTTACTTTCTTGACAAGGTAAATAGTTATTTAATAATAACTATTTAATAGTGCATCAATGTCCACGGTTATTTAGCGCACATATAAAAAGAGGTGACTATCTTTTTACCAACACAAATAACCACAAAGGATTGATTTCGAAATAATTGTGGCGAAGCAAATCGCTTCAACACCAAAATGTTGACATTGTTTTAACCCTTTTAACACCAAATTTTGACTGTCCAAAATTGAAAGAGTTCGCAGACGACATTTTAAAATGTGATGAAATTGAAAAACAATCTGCTAATAGGGCAGAAAATATTGCGGGAAAATGAGAAATTGCTCATCATGAGTAATTTCTCCTTTTCCCACAATGTTTTCCAGAGTCGTCTGCAACAAAGTGGTCGAATGTCGTTATAGTTTTGGAAAGGGTTAATCAGTTTTATCAGGGAGGCGTTGTATTGTTTCATTTTGAGCATTGTGATATAGAGTTGACAAACAGTCCGAATGAGTGTTAAGTTTAAAAATATAGAGTACAGATGACCGTATTTTATGTAAGAGATGTTTTATTAAAATTGAAATTTAAGTGTCTCTCCCTTCGACAATGGATTTCATCAAATGACTCTGCTTTGGTTTAAAACAAATTCACATATCCCGTCAATCAAATGTTAACAATCGTTCATGTCTTTGTTTCTTCTGTAAATTATCGGAAATGGAAGCAATAAGCAATCGTATTGGTCAATCCCACCTTCTTTCTGATTGGTGCCCATATTTTTCCTCGTCGCCGATTGGACCCCTCACACACAGAGGGGGAATGCTGACGCGTTTTTATCGCAGGGCGCCTCCAAGCTGTCACGCAGTTACAGCTTGGATCATCCGAGTCAATCTCTACCAGTGTAAATTGGTTCCCGCTACGCTCCCACATTTATCTCTGTGACGGGCTCAGAAAATAGTACCACTTTTCCGGCGTGGTCACGTGACCGAGACTGACGGGTAGTAGAATACTGCATCTAGCGGCTTGCAAAAAGCGAGCTCCAAACTAACGCTCAGATCAAATTAAGAAGTCTCTTAAGTCGTATCACAATATAAAGATAGATAAGATAGGACAGTTGAAATAGAATAAAGACATTTATTTACATACAAAGCAGTTTACATTTGAAGTGTTTTGAACAACAGCTTATTGAGTAGAATTGAGGCGACGCTCCATACGACTCGAAACCCGCCCCCTCGATCAAAACAAAGTGAATGACAGCTAGAAAATACATTCTCCAAGACAAATCAAACCTCCGCGTAGTTTAACAAATGAGTCGTCAGTCAGAATGAAACGTTCTCAAGAAAATCCAATGAATCGAGAATATTGGTGACCTCAACAACAAATATCACCAAATGTTACTCTTCATTTCAAGTTTAAGTCTTCCTTCAGTCAGTTCAGACATTGATTAAGTGGACATTGGTCATACTCTTAGGCCTCAATAGACTTATTTGAAAGGACTATCTCACATGTGATTTTAACAATTTAAAATAAGAAGTTTTCTTTCCATAAAATGAAAATACAAATTTCTAAAGTGACAGAAGACTAGATTATTGACAGCTTTCCAATACCATTCTTAACTGTTTAGAAAAGTTTATAAAGAACATTTACAGTGTATATTGTTGATAATGCAAACCGTTTAACCCTTTCCAAAACAACAATTTTTTGACTGTTTCAAATCGAAAGAGTTTGCAGACGACATTTCAAAATGTAATGAAATTGAAAAATATTCTTCAGAAAGAGCAGAAAACCTTGTGGGAAAAGGAAAATTGCTTGTTACGAGCAATTTATCCTTTGCCCACAATGTTTTCTAAAGTCGTCAACAACAAAGTGGTCAAATGTCATTATTCTTTGGGAAAGGATTAACCCTTTACCAAACACTAAATTTTCGACTGTCCCAAATTGAAAGAGTTTGCAGGTGACATTTCAAAATGTGATTTTATTGAAAATAATCTTTTGATAAGGCAGAAAACATTGCTTGAAAAGTAGACATTGCTCGATAAGAACAATTTCCACATTTCCCACAATGCTTCCAGAGTAGTCTGCAACAAAATGGTTAAATGTCTCTTATGTTTAGATTGTTGTTTAGAGAAACACCAGTTTAAATGGTTTGGAATATCTGCAAAATAAATGATTTTTATCTTTTCTAAATAACTATGATTGGGTTAGAAAGCTGTCAATAATCTAGTCTTATATTACTTTAGAAAATATGTTGTCATTTCAATTGTAAAAGACAATCTTTTCTTAAAAGTTAAAGATCTCGATCTGTGAGATTGTCCTTTTCATATCAAATTATTAATGTTTATTTCACCCAATACACAACTATCTGAGTTAGTTGCTTTAAAACCATTTTCTAACATCTGCTTTAAAATTTGCTTTCAAATTAATCAAGTCACACATTTTACATGGAGGAATAGGTGAAGCAGATGTCCAGATAAAAGGCATATTAAGCAATTATTGATTCTTTAAATCCTATGTTGTGGGTACTCATTTGAGACATTAGAACGAAAAAATGAATCATTAACCAGATCTAACACATCAAACAGATCCAAGCGTTATTTTATTCAGATCAAACTCATTTTTTCATTACCTAGTTTTACTGA
The DNA here is from genome assembly GCA_947846245.1 of Cerastoderma edule. Taxonomy (NCBI): domain Eukaryota; kingdom Metazoa; phylum Mollusca; class Bivalvia; order Cardiida; family Cardiidae; genus Cerastoderma; species Cerastoderma edule. Next base: position 3,252,171 of record OX401422.1, read on the forward strand.
TAAGAAAGTTCCTATCTTATCTCTCACCTACACCATATTCTTCAATCATGCTTTGATAATGCACATGGTGGAGGACACTGTTTCTGTTTATTTGGTGATCCTCAGGTGAAACTGTATTTGGTTGAGTAATTTTGCTTTAGTTACTTTTCCATTTTATACAGCAAATGATATTTATGGTTGAAAGGCTTTCAACTTTTATGAACACTGTTCTGACATCATCTTTCTTGAAATATAATGAATGCAAACCATTATGTATCAACTAGACAAGGTTTTTAACAAACAATAGTTCAGCTTATTTGTTAATTCAATATTTCATCATCATATCATTAAACAGTAATATTCTCATGGTGAGAACTTGTCTTTTAAAGATTTTGATTGTTGTATGCTGTAATGATAATAACACAATGTATATTTTTGTCTTAAAAGATTATTCATAGAAAACATTTGAATTATAAAAGAATTAAACTCTTACAATCAGTCCTTTAAGTTCCTGTTAACAAGCAACTGTTTGAATACTCAGTAGCAATTATAACCATATCTGGGGATGCTCCCTGCTTTCATCATTTAGTCACTTATTGTGAATGTGTTATAAGCATTTATGAAAGAAACTTAAGAAATAAACTGTTGTCATAATTGTTTTGGCATTGCTTAGCTGTTATAAAAACTATGATTAATTTTGATGCAAAGCATGAGTATTGTTCATTCAACTATAGCTGATATATGTATGTAAAATTCAAAACATGTGAAGAAGTAAAGTGAAAATCTGAAACAAAAACTTAATTGTTAATCGTTAATTGTTTTCTTCATTTAACAAATATCTACAGAATATGCACCCTAAACCATCCTATACACTAAAAGAATCATATTACTGGCCACCTTTAACCCTATCAATTATCAATTCTTTCCATCATTTTTTTCATTAGAGAGGTTAATAATAACTAATTAAACTTGCTCATTATACAGTTCATCCAAATATTCTGAAATTACATATAGTATAATTCATGATTTATTAAATTATATAACAATGCTTCAAAAATGTGACCCATTTTCATGCTTGTGAAAGCATTTCGATTAAAGAAAAACCTGGTTATCATTAACAACTTACTGTTTCGTCCAAAAGATTTATGCAAAAGGCCCACTTTCTAATTGAGTCCCTCTCCTTATTACAAATTTATATCATGGTAATCAATGAAATTCTTTTTCTGCATTGAATGAATCAAATATGGAATGTTTTGTTAGTCTCTTGTCCCTTATTTAAGATTGTTGACATGGTAAAGTATGTGCATTCATTGGTTCAGAAAGAGGATTGTGAGAAAATATAATGACATCTGAATTGATAGACTAAATGCTACGTTATGTTCAAATTACAATTAACAGAAGCATCGACCAATTCTCTCAGATATGAATAGTGAAAATTATCCAAATAGTAAGCAACTATCGTAACATTGCAAAGTGTAGAAATCAGTTTGATAAAGGGATTTGATATAACATGACAATCTGTCATTCATTTTTTAGTTTTATTCCAATGCTTTTCTCACTATTGTTGGAGGTTTAACCAAAATGCCCCAAAGTGCACTAAATCAAGCATAAATTTGCCTTGATCCATCCACTAGTTTTAAGATAACCGCGTCCTTACTCCCCCTCATCCTAGCCACCCCCCAGCCCTACCCCCCACGAAGAATAACAGCTGTGGCAGTTTTATAGAGGGGAGAACCAGGGATGTACAGCTTTCTTATTTCTTAAGAATCATTAATGGTTTGTCTATTCTTTTGCACAAAGTTTGAGCATACATACATCATAAAGTTAGCGGTAAACCATGTATTATATACACTAAAACACAAGCATAGTTAGAAAAAGGTACTTGCAGTTAATTCAACATAGGTCTTTCCTCTCATCTTTGTCTCTATGCTCATGCCTTTCATGTGGCCCCACAAACCATGAACACATCATCCAAATATCCATTTTGTTTCAAACTCTGGCAGCCTATAACTTGTATCTTCTCTGCAACTCTTTTTTATCTCATTCAGCTCTCATTTCATAGCATGTGAAGCTTATTTGTGGGATATTTGGAAGTACCTTTTTAAAACCACCATCTCATCGATATCTTACATTCGTGGAAGTTTTCAGAACATCGATTTGGAGAGATCTGCGCCCGTTCAGATGATTAGAATGTGCCATTTAAGAAGCTTTTGTCTTATTCCAAAGACAATCCTATCACGTATTTTGATATTAATCTTTGCAAGTGGCAAACTCTTTAAAAACACAGTTGTAAAGTGAAGACATCGTCCCCAAATCCTATATCTTTTTTGTTTACATCACTGGTATCCAAACTGTGCGATAACCAACATTTATTATACATCAAGCGGGAGACCAAAGATGTAAACATTCCGCGGATTGATTTTCAATAGCGTAAAAAGGCTTTAAAATAGTTCTGGCAAAAATCAGTGAAATACATATTCAATTTCTACTGTATAGATAAACTAAAGGTAATTTTGACTTATTAAAATAGTGTTTTACTAAATTGCATGCATATAACAGTTTGGATCGCAATATTACAGAGTTTGCCACGATTCGTGGCAAAGATGGCGTGAGCCCGTTGCAGAGGTAGTATCCGGGGGACGATAACTCTGCATGGGAGATTGCATCCGAGTTAGTGTAGGGTTACAATTTTTCGGATAAATTGGCATCCGGCAATTAACACATTTTCTAAGCGTGCACGTTAAGTAGTTCAATGTGTATGGAAATCCTTTTAAATCATTTTTTATCATTAACTCATACCAAATGGCGAAATTGTTGTTATGACATGTATAGTTGTTTCCTCAATCAAATTTAACGACTTATTATATTTCGCATATGAGATCTATTTTTAAAAACGAAAGTAAAGTGACGTCATTCTCGCGGGAAACAATATGGCGTCATGCCTATTATTTCAGAGGTGTTTTTATCAGATAAACCCGATGTGTTCAGGTGGCGGTTACCCAGTCTAAAACTACATGGGGATGAGTCATCATAATATTTAACCAGTGATTGAAAAGACTCTCACATAATTAGTCAGTAAGACACTTACTTCAGGAAGGCCGTTGAACCCTGATTAAAGCTAGCGACAACACAAAGTCACCTAACTAGAGCAGATTAATGCTATTTCTTCTACTACGATTTGTGGATGGCAAAAACAATTTATTCCGTATTCATTACCGAACTCTGTCTGGCAAACGTAGATCAATATACAGTACAGGAGATACCTTTCATGACGCGTGACATCCAATAGCTGTAGAGTTTGACATGCGTTAAACAAACATTGTGTACGTAGAGTATTTGGTGGTAACCAATAGCTGTAGAGTTTGACATAGGTTAAACGAACATTGTGTACGTAGAGTATTTGGTGGTAACCAATAGCTGTAGAGTTTGACATGGGTTAAACGAACATTGCGTACGTAGAGTATTTGGCGGTAACCAATAGCTGTAGAGTTTGACATAGGTTAAACGAACATTGTGTACGTAGAGTATTTGGTGTTAACCAATAGGTGTAGAGTTTGACATGGGTTAAACGAACATTGTGTACGTAGAGTATTTGGTGGTAACCAATAGGTGTAGAGTTTGACATAGCTTAAACGAACATTGTGTACGTAGAGTATTTGGTGGTAACCAATAGGTGTAGAGTTTGACATAGCTTAAACGAACATTGTGTACGTAGAGTATTTGGTGGTAACCAATAGGTGTAGAGTTTGACATGGGTTAAACGAACATTGTGTACGTAGAGTATTTGGTGGTAACCAATAGGTGTAGAGTTTGACATAGCTTAAACGAACATTGTGTACGTAGAGTATTTGGTGGTAACCAATAGGTGTAGAGTTTGACATAGCTTAAACGAACATTGTGTACGTAGAGTATTTGGTGGTAACCAATAGGTGTAGAGTTTGACATGGGTTAAACGAACACTGTGTACGTAGAGTATTTGGTGGTAACCAAAAGCTTTAGAGTTTGACATAGCTTAAACGAACATTGTGTACGTAGAGTATTTGGTGGTAACCAATAGCTGTAGAGTTTGACATAGCTTAAACGAACAGTGTGTACGTAGAGTATTTGGTGGTAACCAATAGGTGTAGAGTTTGACATGGGTTAAACGAACATTGTGTACGTAGAGTAGTTGGTGGTAACCAAAAGCTTTAGAGTTTGACATAGCTTAAACGAACATTGTGTACGTAGAGCATTTGGTGGTAACCAATAGCTGTTGAGTTTGACATAGCTTAAACGAACATTGTGTACGTAGAGTATTTGGTGGTAACCAAAAGCTGTAGAGTTTGACATAGCTTAAACGAACATTGTGTACGTAGAGTATTTGGTGGTAACCAATAGGTGTAGAGTTTGACATAGGTTAAACGAACATTGTGTACGTAGAGTATTTGGTGGTAACCAATAGCTGTTGAGTTTGACATAGCTTAAACGAACATTGTGTACGTAGAGTATTTGGTGGTAACCAATAGCTGTAGAGTTTGACATGGGTTAAACGAACATTGTGAACGTTGAGTATTTGGTGGTAACCAATAGCTGTAGAGTTTGACATAGCTTAAACGAACATTGTGTACGTAGAGTATTTGGTGGTAACCAATAGCTGTAGAGTTTGACATAGCTTAAACGAACATTGTGTACGTAGAGTATTTGGTGGTAACCAATAGGTGTAGAGTTTGACATAGGTTAAACGAACATTGTGTACGTAGAGTATTTGGTGGTAACCAATAGCTGTTGAGTTTGACATAGCTTAAACGAACATTGTGTACGTAGAGTATTTGGTGGTAACCAAAAGCTGTAGAGTTTGACATGGGTTAAACGAACATTGTGTACGTAGAGTATTTGGTGGTAACCAAAAGCTGTAGAGTTTGACATGGGTTAAACGAACATTGTGTACGTAGAGTATTTGGTGGTAACCAATAGCTGTAGAGTTTGACATAGGTTAAACGAACATTGTGAACGTTGAGTATTTGGTGGTAACCAAAAGCTGTAGAGTTTGACATAGGTTAAACGAACATTGTGTACGTAGAGTATTTGGTGATAACCAATAGCTGTAGAGTTTGACATAGGTTAAACGAACATTGTGTACGTAGAGTATTTGGTGGTAACCAAAAGCTGTAGAGTTTGACATGGGTTAAACGAACATTGTGTACGTAGAGTATTTGGTGGTAACCAAAAGCTGTAGAGTTTGACATGGGTTAAACGAACATTGTGTACGTAGAGTATTTGGTGGTAACCAAAAGCTTTAGAGTTTGACATGGGTTAAACGAACAGTGTGTACGTAGAGTAGTTGGTGATAACCAATAGCTGTAGAGTTTGACATAGGTTAAACGAACATTGTGTACGTAGAGTATTTGGTGGTAACCAAAAGCTGTAGAGTTTGACATGGGTTAAACGAACATTGTGTACGTAGAGTATTTGGTGGTAACCAAAAGCTGTAGAGTTTGACATGGGTTAAACGAACATTGTGTACGTTGAGTATTTGGTGGTAACCAATAGCTGTAGAGTTTGACATAGCTTAAACGAACATTGTGTACGTAGAGTAGTTGGTGGTAACCAATAGCTGTTGAGTTTCACATAGGTTAAACGAACATTGTGAACGTTGAGTATTTGGTGGTAACCAAAAGCTGTAGAGTTTGACATAGGTTAAACGAACATTGTGTACGTAGAGTATTTGGTGATAACCAATAGCTGTAGAGTTTGACATAGGTTAAACGAACATTGTGTACGTAGAGTATTTGGTGGTAACCAAAAGCTGTAGAGTTTGACATGGGTTAAACGAACATTGTGTACGTAGAGTATTTGGTGGTAACCAATAGCTTTAGAGTTTGACATGGGTTAAACGAACAGTGTGTACGTAGAGTATTTGGTGGTAACCAATAGCTGTAGAGTTTGACATGGGTTAAACGAACATTGGGTACATAGAGTATTTGGTGGTAACCAATAGCTGTAGAGTTTGACATGGGTTAAACGAACATTGTGTACGTAGAGTATTTGGTGGTAACCAATAGCTGTAGAGTTTGACATGGGTTAAACGAACATTGTGTACGTAGAGCATTTGGTGGTAACCAATAGCTGTAGAGTTTGACATAGGTTAAACGAACATTGTGTACGTAGAGTATTTGGTTGTAACCAATAGCTGTAGAGTTTGACATAGGTTAAACGAACATTGTGTACGTAGAGTATTTGGTGGTAAGCACTTCGGTCTTAAGAAACCTCAACGTTCCGAATCAGAGAACCTTTGATATGTAGATTATCTCTATTGTACGTATGGCCTTAGTTGAAGCTTAGTATAGTTTCCAGAATTTTGCCATACCAGCGGCGCGGATGGGCTAGAACCCTGAACCTCGAGTAATTAACCAACCATCATATACATGTACCATCAAAGGCATATGTGCAGTTCTATCTAGAACCCTGAACCTCGAGTGATTAACCAACCATCATATACATGTACCATCAAAGGCATATGTGCAGTTCTATCTAGAACCCTGACCCTCGAGTAATTAACCAACCATCATATACATGTACCATCAAAGGCATATGTGAAGCTATCTAGAACCCTGAACCTCGAGTAATTAACCAACCATCATATACATGTACCATCAAGGCATACGTGCAGTTCTATCTAGAACCCTGAACCTCGAGTAATTAACCAACCATCATATACATATACCATCAAAGGCATATGTGCAGTTCTATCTAGAACCCTGAACCTCGAGTAATTAACCAACCATCATATACATGTACCATCAAAGGCATACGTGCAGTTCTATCTAGAACCCTGAACCTCGAGTAATTAACCAACCATCATATACATGTACCATCAAAGGCATACGTGCAGTTCTATCTAGAGCCCTGAACCTCGAGTAATTAACCAACCATCATATACATGTACCATCAAAGGCATCCGTGCAGTTCTATCTAGAACCCTGAACCTCGAGTAATTAACCAACAATCATATACATGTACCATCAAAGGCATACGTGCAGTTCTATCTAGAACCCTGAACCTCGAGTAATTAACCAACCATCATATACATGTACCATCAAAGGCATACGTGCAGTTCTATCTAGAACTCTGAACCTCGAGTACTTAACCAACCATCATATACATGTACCATCAAAGGCATACGTGCAGTTCTATCTAGAACCCTGAACCTCGAGTGATTAACCAACCATCATATACATGTACCATCAAAGGCATACGTGCAGTTCTATTTAGAACCCTGAACCTCGAGTAATTAACCAACAATCATATACATGTACCATCAAAGGCATACGTGCAGTTTTATCTAGAACCCTGAACCTCGAGTAATTAACCAACCATCATATACATGTACAATCAAAGGCATATGTGAAGCTATCTAGAACTCTGAACCTCGAGTAATTAACCAACCATCATATACATGTACCATCAAAGGCATACGTGCAGTTCTATCTAGAACCCTGAACCTCGAGTAATTAACCAACAATCATATACATGTACCATCAAGGCATACGTGCAGTTCTATCTAGAACCCTGAACCTCGAGTAATTAACCAACCATCATATACATGTACAATCAAATGCATATGTGAAGCTATCTAGAACTCTGAACCTCGAGTAATTAACCAACCATCATATACATGTACAATCAAAGGCATACGTGCAGTTCTATCTAGAACCCTGAACCTGGAGTAATTAACCAATCATCATATACATGTACCATCAAAGGCATACGTGCAGTTCTATCTAGAACCCTGAACCTCGAGTAATTAACCAACCATCATATACATGTACAATCAAGGCATACGTGCAGTTCTATCTAGAACCCTGAACCTCGAGTAATTAACCAACCATCATATACATGTACCATCAAAGGCATACGTGCAGTTCTATCTAGAACTCTGAACCTCGAGTAATTAACCAACCATCATATACATGTACCATCAAAGGCATACGTGCAGTTCTATCTAGAACTCTGAACCTCGAGTTATTAACCAACCATCATATACATGTACCATCAAAGGCATACGTGCAGTTCTATCTAGAACCCTGAACCTCGAGTAATTAACCAACCATCATATACATGTACCATCAAGGCATACGTGCAGTTCTATCTAGAACCCTGAACCTCGAGTAATTAACCAACCATCATATACATGTACAATCAAAGGCATACGTGCAGTTCTATCTAGAACCCTGAACCTCGAGTAATTAACCAACCATCATATACATGTACCATCAAAGGCATATGTGAAGCTATCTAGAACCCTGAACCTCGAGTAATTAACCAACCATCATATACATGTACCATCAAAGGCATACGTGCAGTTCTATCTAGAACCCTGAACCTCGAGTAATTAACCAACCATCATATACATGTACAATCAAGGCATACGTGCAGTTCTATCTAGAACCCTGAACCTCGAGTAATTAACCAACCATCATATACATGTACCATCAAGGCATACGTGCAGTTCTATCTAGAACCTGAACCTCGAGTAATTAACCAACAATCTATATACATGTACCATCAAGGCATACGTGCAGCTTTCTAGAACCCTGAACCTCGAGTAATTAACCAACCATCATATACATGTACTATATCAAGGCATACGTGCAGTTCTATCTAGAACCCTGAACCTCGAGTAACAACAATATATACATGTACCATCAAAGGCATACGTACAGTTCTATCTAGAACCCTGAACCTCGAGTGATTAACCAACCATCATATACATGTACCATCAGGCATACGTGAAGCTATCTAGAACCCTGAACCTCGAGTAATTAACCAACCATCATATACATGTACCATCAAAGGCATACGTGCGAGCTATCTAGGAACCCTGAACCTCGAGTAATTAACCAACCATCATATACATGTACCATCAAAGGCATACGTGCAGTTCTATCTAGAACCCTGAACCTCAGTAATTAACCAACCATCCTTATACATGTACCATCAAGGCATACGTACAGTTCTATCTAGAACCCTGAACCTCGAGTGATTAACCAACCATCATATACATGTACCATCAAAGGCATACGTTCAGTTCTATCTAGAACCTGAACCTCGAGTAATTAACCAACCATCATATACCATGCAAGGCATACGCAGTTCTATCTAGAACCCTGAACCTCGAGTAATTAACCAACCATCATATACATGTACAATCAAAGGCATATGTGAAGCTATCTAGAACTCTGAACCTCGAGTAATTAACCAACCATCATATACATGTACAATCAAAGGCATACGTGCAGTTCTATCTAGAACCCTGAACCTCGAGTAATTAACCAACCATCATATACATGTACCATCAAAGGCATACGTGCAGTTCTATCTAGAACCCTGAACCTCGAGTAATTAACCAACAATCATATACATGTACCATCAAAGGCATACGTGCAGTTCTATCTAGAACCCTGAACCTCGAGTAATTAACCAATCATCATATACATGTACCATCAAAGGCATATGTGAAGCTATCTAGAACCCTGAACCTCGAGTAATTAACCAACCATCATATACATGTACCATCAAAGGCATATGTACAGCTATCTAGAACCCTGAACCTCGAGTAATTAACCAACCATCATATACATGTACCATCAAGGCATACGTGCAGTTCTATCTAGAACCCTGAACCTCGAGTAATTAACCAACCATCATATACATATACCATCAAAGGCATATGTGCAGTTCTATCTAGAACCCTGAACCTCGAGTAATTAACCAACCATCATATACATGTACCATCAAAGGCATACGTGCAGTTCTATCTAGAACCCTGAACCTCGAGTAATTAACCAACCATCATATACATATACCATCAAAGGCATACGTGCAGTTCTATCTAGAACTCTGAACCTCGAGTAATTAACCAACCATCATATACATGTACCATCAATGCATACGTGCAGTTCTATCTAGAACCCTGAACCTCGAGTAATTAACCAACAATCATATACATGTACCATCAAAGGCATACGTGCAGTTCTATCTAGAACCCTGAACCTCGAGTAATTAACCAACCATCATATACATGTACCATCAAAGGCATATGTGAAGCTATCTAGAACCCTGAATCTCGAGTAATTAACCAACCATCATATACATGTACCATCAAAGGCATACGTGCAGTTCTATCTAGAACCCTGAACCTCGAGTAATTAACCAACCATCATATACATGTACCATCAAAGGCATACGTGCAGTTCTATCTAGAACCCTGAACCTCGAGTAATTAACCAACAATCATATACATGTACCATCAAAGGCATACGTGCAGTTCTATCTAGAACCCTGAACCTCGAGTAATTAACCAACCATCATATACATGTACCATCAAAGGCATACGTGCAGTTCTATCTAGAACCCTGAACCTCGAGTAATTAACCAACAATCATATACTTGTACCATCAAGGCATACGTGCAGTTCTATCTAGAACCCTGAACCTCGAGTAATTAACCAACCATCATATACATGTACCATCAAAGGCATACGTGCAGTTCTATCTAGAACCCTGAACCTCGAGTGATTAACCAACAATCATATACATGTACCAGACCCTGAAAGGCCATACATGCATACGTGCAGTTCTATCTAGAACCCTGAACCTCGAGTGATTAACCAACCATCATATACATGTACCATCAAGGCATACGTTCAGTTCTATCTAGAACCCTGAACCTCGAGTAATTAACCAACAATCATATACATGTACAATCAAAGGCATACGTGCAGTTCTATCTAGAACCCTGAACCTCGAGTAATTAACCAACCATCATATACATGTACCATCAAGGCATACGTGCAGTTCTATCTAGAACCCTGAACCTCGAGTGATTAACCAACCATCATATACATGTACCATCAAAGGCATACGTTCAGTTCTATCTAGAACCCTGAACCTCGAGTGATTAACCAACCATCATATACATGTACCATCAAAGGCATACGTGCAGTTCTATCTAGAACCCTGAACCTCGAGTAATTAACCAACCATCATATACATGTACCATCAAGGCATATGTGAAGCTATCTAGAACCCTGAACCTCGAGTAATTAACCAACCATCATATACATGTACCATCAAAGGCATACGTGCAGTTCTATCTAGAACCCTGAACCTCGAGTGATTAACCAACCATCATATACATGTACCATCAAAGGCATACGTTCAGTTCTATCTAGAACCCTGAACCTCGAGTAATTAACCAACCATCATATACATGTACCATCAAGGGCATACATGCAGTTCTATCTAGAACCCTGAACCTCGAGTGATTAACCAACCATCATATACATGTACCATCAAAGGCATACGTTCAGTTCTATCTAGAACCCTGAACCTCGAGTAATTAACCAACAATCATATACATGTACCATCAAGGCATACGAACAGTTCTATCTAGAACCCTGAACCTCGAGTAATTAACCAACCATCATATACATGTACCATCAAAGGCATATGTGAAGCTATCTAGAACCCTGAATCTCGAGTAATTAACCAACAATCATATACATGTACCATCAAAGGCATACGTGCAGTTCTATCTAGAACCTGAACCTCGAGTACTTAACCAACCATCATATACATGTACCATCAAAGGCATACGTGCAGTTCTATCTAGAACCCTGAACCTCGAGTGATTAACCAACCATCATATACATGTACCATCAAGGCATACGTGCAGTTCTATCTAGAACCCTGAACCTCGAGTAATTAACCAACCATCATATACATGTACCATCAAAGGCATACGTGCAGTTCTATCTAGAACCCTGAACCTCGAGTAATTAACCAACCATCATATACATGTATAAAGGCATACGTGCAGTTCTATCTAGAACCCTGAACCTGTAATTAACCAACAATCATATACATGTACCATCAAAGGCATACGTGCAGTTCTATCTAGAACCCTGAACCTCGAGTAATTAACCAACAATCATATACATGTACCATCAAGGCATACGTGCAGTTCTATCTAGAACCCTGAACCTCGAGTGATTAACCAACCATCATATACATGTACCATCAAAGGCATACGTTCAGTTCTATCTAGAACCCTGAACCTCGAGTAATTAACCAACCATCATATACATGTACCATCAAAGGCATACGTGCAGTTCTATCTAGAACTCTGAACCTCGAGTAATTAACCAACAATCATATACATGTACCATCAAAGGCATACGTGCAGTTCTATCTAGAACCCTGAACCTCGAGTGATTAACCAACAATCATATACATGTACCATCAAGGGCATACGTGCAGTTCTATCTAGAACCCTGAACCTCGAGTAATTAACCAACCATCATATACATGTACCATCAAAGGCATACGTGCAGTTCTATCTAGAACCCTGAACCTCAGTGATTAACCAACCATATATATGTACCATCAAGACATACGTTCAGTTCTATCTAGAACCCTGAACCTCGAGTAATTAACCAACCATCATATACATGTACCATCAAAGGCATACGTTCAGTTCTATCTAGAACCCTGAACCTCGAGTAATTAACCAACCATCATATACATGTACCATCAAAGGCATACGTGCAGTTCTATCTAGAACCCTGAACCTCGAGTAATTAACCAACCATCATATACATGTACCATCAAAGGCATACATGCAGTTCTATCTAGAACCCTGAACCTCGAGTGATTAACCAACCATCATATACATGTACCATCAAAGGCATACGTTCAGTTCTATCTAGAACCCTGAACCTCGAGTAATTAACCAACCATCATATACATGTACCATCAAAGGCATACGTTCAGTTCTATCTAGAACCCTGAACCTCGAGTAATTAACCAACAATCATATACATGTACCATCAAAGGCATACGTGCAGTTCTATCTAGAACCCTGAACCTCGAGTGATTAACCAACCATCATATACATGTACCATCAAAGGCATACGTGCAGTTCTATCTAGAACCCTGAACCTCGAGTAATTAACCAACCATCATATACATGTACCATCAAAGGCATACGTGCAGTTCTATCTAGAACCCTGAACCTCGAGTAATTAACCAACCATCATATACATGTACCATCAAAGGCATATGTGAAGCTATCTAGAACCCTGAATCTCGAGTAATTAACCAACAATCATATACATGTACCATCAAAGGCATACGTGCAGTTCTATCTAGAACTCTGAACATCGAGTAATTAACCAACTATCATATACATGTACCATCAAGGCATACGTGCAGTTCTATCTAGAACCCTGAACCTCGAGTAATTAACCAATCATCATATACATGTACCATCAAGGCATACGTGCAGTTCTATCTAGAACCCTGAACCTCGAGTAATTAACCAACAATCATATACATGTACCATCAAAGGCATACGTGCAGTTCTATCTAGAACCCTGAACCTCGAGTGATTAACCAACCATCATATACATGTACCATCAAAGGCATACTTGCAGTTCTATCTAGAACCCTGAACCTCGAGTAATTAACCAACAATCATATACATGTACCATCAAAGGCATACGTACAGTTCTATCTAGAACCCTGAACCTCGAGTAATTAACCAACCATCATATACATGTACCATCAAAGGCATACGTGCAGTTCTATCTAGAACCCTGAACCTCGAGTAATTAACCAACCATCATTTACATGTACCATCAAAGGCATACGTGCAGTTCTATCTAGAACCCTGAACCTCGAGTAATTAACCAACAATCATATACATGTACCATCAAAGGCATACGTACAGTTCTATCTAGAACCCTGAACCTCGAGTAATTAACCAACCATCATATACATGTACCATCAAAGGCATACGTACAGTTCTATCTAGAACCCTGAACCTCGAGTAATTAACCAACAATCATATACATGTACCATCAAAGGCATACGTGCAGTTCTATCTAGAACCCTGAACCTCGAGTGATTAACCAACCATCATATACATGTACCATCAAAGGCATACGTGCAGTTCTATCTAGAACCCTGAACCTCGAGTAATTAACCAACAATCATATACATGTACCATCAAAGGCATACGAACAGTTCTATCTAGAACCCTGAACCTTGAGTAATTAACCAACCATCATATACATGTACCATCAAAGGCATACGTGCAGTTCTATCTAGAACCCTGAACCTCGAGTAATTAACCAACCATCATATACATGTACAATCAAAGGCATATGTGAAGCTATCTAGAACTCTGAACCTCGAGTAATTAACCAACCATCATATACATGTACCATCAAAGGCATACGTGCAGTTCTATCTAGAACCCTGAACCTCGAGTAATTAACTAACCATCATATACATGTACCATCAAAGGCATATGTGCAGTTCTATCTAGAACCCTGAACCTCGAGTAATTAACCAACCATCATATACATGTACCATCAAAGGCATACGTGCAGTTCTATCTAGAACCCTGAACCTCGAGTAATTAACCAACCATCATATACATGTACAATCAAGGCATACGTGCAGTTCTATCTAGAACCCTGAACCTCGAGTAATTAACCAACCATCATATACATGTACCATCAAAGGCATATGTGCAGTTCTATCTAGAACCCTGAACCTCGAGTAATTAACCAACCATCATATACATGTACCATCAAAGGCATACGTGCAGTTCTATCTAGAACCCTGAACCTCGAGTAATTAACCAACCATCATATACATGTACCATCAAAGGCATACGTGCAGTTCTATCTAGAACCCTGAACCTCGAGTAATTAACCAACCATCATATACATGTACTATCAAGGCATACGTGCAGTTCTATCTAGAACCCTGAACCTCGAGTAATTAACCAACAATCATATACATGTACCATCAAAGGCTTACGTGCAGTTCTATCTAGAACCCTGAACCTCGAGTAATTAACCAACAATCATATACATGTACCATCAAAGGCATACGAACAGTTCTATCTAGAACCCTGAACCTCGAGTAATTAACCAGCAATCATATACATGTACCATCAAAGGCATACGTGCAGTTCTATCTAGAACCCTGAACCTCGAGTAATTAACCAACCATCATATACATGTACAATCAAAGGCATACGTGCAGTTCTAGAACCCTGAACCTCGAGTAATTAACCAACCATCATATACATGTACCATCAAAGGCATACGTGCAGTTCTATCTAGAACTCTGAACCTCGAGTACTTAACCAACCATCATATACATGTACCATCAAAGGCATACGTGCAGTTCTATCTAGAACCCTGAACCTCGAGTGATTAACCAACCATCATATACATGTACCATCAAGGCATACGTGCAGTTCTATCTAGAACCCTGAACCTCGAGTAATTAACCAACCATCATATACATGTACAATCAAAGGCATACGTGCAGTTCTATCTAGAACCCTGAACCTGGAGTAATTAACCAACCATCATATACATGTACAATCAAAGGCATACGTGCAGTTCTATCTAGAACCCTGAACCTCGAGTAATTAACCAACCATCATATACATGTACAATCAAAGGCATACGTGCAGTTCTATCTAGAACCCTGAACCTGGAGTAATTAACCAACCATCATATACATGTACCATCAAAGGCATACGTGCAGTTCTATCTAGAACTCTGAACCTCGAGTAATTAACCAACCATCATATACATGTACCATCAAAGGCATACGTGCAGTTCTATCTAGAACCCTGAACCTCGAGTAATTAACCAACCATCATATACATGTACCATCAAAGGCATACGTGCAGTTCTATCTAGAACCCTGAACCTCGAGTGATTAACCAACCATCATATACATGTACCATCAAAGGCATACGTGCAGTTCTATCTAGAACCCTGAACCTCGAGTAATTAACCAACCATCATATACATGTACCATCAAAGGCATACGTGCAGTTCTATCTAGAACCCTGCACCTCGAGTAATTAACCAACAATCATATACATGTACCATCAAAGGCATACGTGCAGTTCTATCTAGAACCCTGAACCTCGAGTAATTAACCAACCATCATATACATGTACCATCAAAGGCATACGTGCAGTTCTATCTAGAACCCTGAACCTCGAGTAATTAACCAACCATCATATACATGTACCATCAAAGGCATACGTGCAGTTCTATCTAGAACTCTGAACCTCGAGTAATTAACCAACAATCATATACATGTACCATCAAAGGCATACGTGCAGTTCTATCTAGAACCCTGAACCTCGAGTAATTAACCAACCATCATATACATGTACCATCAAGGCATACGTGCAGTTCTATCTAGAACCCTGAACCTCGAGTAATTAACCAACCATCATATACATGTACCATCAAAGGCATGCGTGCAGTTCTATCTAGTATCACAAATGAGCTTCCAGTTTCTAAATGCTTATCTGTTGAACAATTGATTCTTCCATATATATCCTTTCACCAGGGTAATTCAGCGACCGATAACAGGGTGTCGTATAATATTTTTGATATCCGTCACTAGATCACGTGATCGCTGCGCGCCCCTGTCAGTATTGTTTTTTGCTTTCTGTTTTGTTTCACTTTTTACGTGTTTATCTTCATTTTTTGCGTGTTTATTTGAATCTATGTAGGTTTCAGGATGAATAGAATAGGTGGCTGGTGTTTTTGAATAGGAATGGTATGTGGGTTCGGCTCACTGAATAATATTCCCACGCTTTGACCCTTGGCATTTCCGATTCACGACGGCAACCATGTATTCTCTATGTGCAACTTTCAAAGTTCCATGTGGAAAAGGGGGTTGTACTAGTATGAATTCAAGGCAACACTAAGCGAGAAAAGGAAACGTGGAACTGATTTATTTCCTTCGAAATATAAGCTAGGAAATACTCTGATAAAAGGACAAATTGCTTAACCCTTTCCCAAACAACAAAATTCCGACTGCCCCAAATTGAAAGAGTTTGCAGACGACATTTCAAAATGTGATGAATTGGCAATTAATATTCTGATAGGGCAGAAAACATTGTGGGAAAAGAAGTAATTGCTCGTTACGAGCAATTTCTCCTTTTTCCACAATGTTTTCTAAAGTCGTCTGCAACAAAGTGGTCAAATGTCGTTTGGGAAAGAGTTAATGAGGTCGGTCTAATTTTGCTAAAGCAGCTGCGTTCAATTATACATTATGGAGAACGACAGTAACCCTTAAATGTCTGCTTAATTTTGGTGAGGAAAAATACTCAGAGAAGAAAACAGGTAAGAGCACTGGCCAGCCGCCAATGTACTTGGCGGCTGGCCTGGATCTTAATTGTACGCATAAGCATGGTGTCGGTTCCTGTACTATAAGGGTTAAGCGTATATGATTTCCTTGAAATATTGGCTATGAAAATACTCTGATAAAACGAATAATTGCTTGACGCTTTCGGTCTGATTTTGCTAGAGCAGGTGCGTTAAATAATACGTCTTCATCCTTACAGAAATGCAAGCGGCCTCATGCACATGAAAACAGGTAAGATCCAGGCCAGCCGTAAGGTAGATTGGCGGATGGCCTGTGATCTAACTTGTTTGCTACTCTGAGTATCTTTCCTCAACAATATAAATCAGATAATTAAGGTTTTCGAAATTTTTAGAAAAATACCCAGAATTCTAAGGGTCAAAAGAGAGTCCTCTACATTATGAATTGAAACATTTTCCCTTAGAATGTTGGTTAATTTTCTAAAAATAGACTTTTGTGTTGTCTTCATTCCATAACTTTAAACATCTGCTTAATGTTTGGTGAGGAAAGATACTCAGAGAAGCAAACAGGTTAGATTACAGGCCAGGCGCCAATTTACTTGGCGACTGGCCTGGATCTAACCTATTTGCATAAGCATGATGTCGGTTCCAGCACTATAAGGGTATAGCGCCGAAGTGTTTCGTAGCAGTAACTGAGTGATCTTCGTATAAAACACATGAAATTGTGTTTCTGGTAACTGAAGAGGCAGCTGCTGTGTTCTTATGAATAGTTGTGGATCTTTTAATGAGTACGCCTAAACTCTCTTATTATTCGTAAACTACCGAGTCATGTTCTAAAGGTGTCTAAAGGTATCTAAAGAAATTCACCCAAGTGTTTATATTGTGGTGCGTTCGAGTAAAGCTTACATTACACTATATTTAATTCTTCATCATGAAACCCACAATTCAAGGCGTGCTTAACCCATTTCCAATCAATAACGATATTTAACCACATGGTTGCAGACGACTCTGGAAAACATTGTGGGAAAAGGAGAAATTGCTCGTAACGAGCAATTTTTCATTTTCCCACAATGTGTGCTGCCCTTTCAGAAGATTATTTTCCAATTTCATCACATTTTGAAATGTCTTCTGGAAGCCTTTTCAAGTTGGACAGTGTCAAATTTTGTAATTGCATTTTGTAAAGGGTTAGTGCATAACTAGAATTTGTGATGCCCATATTATTAGGCATGTTAAAACGACTGTCTTACATATTTAGAATTTGCGTCGTTTTAAAACAATGTTTTTGCAATAATTAAATGACAACATAGATAAACGAAGTTGCATAAATAAGATTATTGAGGCATTTATTGCTTATCGTTTTGTGACGATATAGAACATTTTTATTGCAGAGAAATTCCACACTAAACTGTTTAAACGCTTTATTTTGTAAACAATGATGTTAACTTGAAACACCTATAGGTTGGCGGCGTAATAGATTTGATGCGATCATAATGTTCTTAAAACCGCTTGACTGTGTAAATAGAATCATCTAAATTGGCGAGGGTTTGCCATAACAGCACTAGGGGCCATGGACGCTTGTTTCACTTAATTTGATATCAATTTCTAAAAATAAATTCAAAATCAGACACATTTTGAGATTTGGCTCGGTGAATGTCTTTGAAATTATAAATACAAAATGTTTGTTATGAATAACATTTCAACTTATTCTCTAACCAAAGCAATTGCCAGTTGTTCATTACCAATGTCTTACCTTAAAACACTGTTGATTTCTGATGAACGGCCGATTCTTACACGATAAGATTGCTTTTTCGAAGAAGCGTACGTATTTTTTTGTTTTAGATCTGACGAATACTTACTAGATAATTATAAGTTCACACAGTCAGGAGGTCTTTAACCTTTACGTATCACGTGGTATCAAATGTTGACGTATTTTTGCGATTGCCCGAGGTGGTCTTAAGGTACAATACCCATAATCCGCCATTTTGAAAGTCACTCTGTCCACGGATTACTTCAGTAGTTCTCGGTTAACCTCGGTTTCGGTCTTGAACTATTCGATTCAATGCGAATAGTTCCTGTCCAAACCGAGGTATACCGAGAATGACCGAAGTAATCCGACGAAAGAATGAGTTTCAAAATGGCGGATTAAGGGTATTCTACCTTAAAACTGCTACGACAATCTTTATTAGACACACACAAAGGAATTTCGTACGATCGCCTCACACGTTATCATAGACGCTGAGTAACGACGAATATAATAACCTACTAAAAAGTAGTAATGAGTGGTAGTCTGAATGATTCAGACGTAGAAAGTTCATTCTAACACAGCAGTTGCAGTTTTGATCATCCGAGTTATAAAGAGCGGAAGATTTCGGAAAAGCATTCCGTTTAACCCTTTACCAAACGACAAACCGACTGTCCCAAATTGAAACAGTTTGCAGACGACATTTCAAAACGTGATGAAATTGAAAAAAATATATTTTGATAGGACTGAAAACATTTTGGGAAAAAGAGAAATTGGTCGTCACGAGCAAATTCTGCTTTTCCAACAATGCTTTTCAGAGTCGTCTGCAACAAACTGGTCAAATGTCGTTGATGTTTGGAAATGAGTTAACTAACGGTAAGCCACGTTTTGCCCTTACCGACCTTTATTGGTAGTTAAGACATCGCTCTGCCTCTATACTTGATACGCTTTCGAGAAGAAAAATATTTAATTAAACAAAATTGAAAAGCAACGCGTCTCGAACAAAATAGACACCACTCTTACAAATAAATGCATGGAATGGATCTCCGCTAGGTTACATCAATTTTCTAATTAACCCATTATCACAGAATAACGGCATTTAGCCAGTTTGTTGCAGACGAATCCCGAAAATATTGTGGGAAAAAGGGAAATTGCTCTCAACGAGAAAGGGAGCGAAAGAGGAAGGAGAGAAGAAGGATAGGAGAGAGAGAGAGAGAGAGAGAGAGAGAGAGAGAGAGAGAGAGAGAGAGAGAGAGAGAGAGAGAGAGAGAGAGAGAGAGAGAGGAGGAGAGAGAGAGAGAGAGAGAGAGAGAGAGAGAGAGAGAGAGAGAGAGAGAGAGAGAGAGAGAGAGAGAGAGAGAGAGAGAGAGAGAGAGAGAGAAGGAGAGAGAGAGAGAGAGAGAGAGAGAGAGAGAGAGAGAGAGAGAGAGAGAGAGAGAGAGAGAGAGAGAGAGAGAGAGAGAGAGAGAGAGAGAGAGGGGGGGAGAATAAGAGACAGAGACAGACAGAGAAACAGACATACAGACAGATGAGTCGAAGAGCTTCGGATCACGATTTATCCCATACCCTGGTTGACGCCCCAAAACCGACGCCATTTTGCATACGATTACGAATGACATGCGCAGTGAGCCACCAACCTGCAGGTCCTCGTCCGATCCTTTAAACCCGGCGTTCCTGAGCAGCTCGCACACCTCGCTATAGCTCAGGGATCCGCTCTTATCCTTGTCCGCGACCACAAATTTCTCCTCGAAAGCGCTCAGCTGCTTTTTCAGCCAGTAGCTTAACTCTCCGTCGGCACTCATTTTCGTCTATAACTAACGTTGCTGTTTCAATATAAGCCGTGTATGTAAAACCCCAGATTTCTGAAGAGTGTGTAGCGGCCGGCGGTTGTTAATTCGGGGAACTATAAAAAGATATTTATACAGTTAGCTACCTGGGAGTAAACATGGATGCTAGTTATACTGAGTGGGGAGTGCCTGTTAGGTAAATCACGAAAATTGCTTGCATGCAACCCTGCCGACAACATCAAAGGATTGTTTTTCAAAAACAGATTCGTTGAATGCAGTTTAACCAATTCAAAATGGATGGATATTTTGAGTGGCCTAAATCAAAAGCAACAGCTGAGGAAAATATAATGAAAAGACAATACAATTGCTACTGGCTAATATCCATTAAAGCAAAACGAAAAATTTCACGTTGCGGTAGGAACCTACCTTTGTCGAAGGTACGATTAATTTTTAAAGGATTCTGTGACGGTGGGTACATGAACAAGTTTTGTATATGACGTACGGAATCAATAATGGCGTTGTTAAAACTCGAACAGTGGTAAATTATAATACCTGTATTTGTAAAGGTACATTTGTACATCGGAAATGCTATGTACAGTAATATGAATATATCAGTGTCTGTGAATTCTCGTCAGTGTCTGTGAATTCTCGTTATACCTTCCTCATAGCCATAATGGGTCTGTTAGGGTGACTGGCTTATCATCGAGGAATTAAGACTGGCATTTCCAGGTTCGATCCCAATTATTCCATTTGGACGGGTTGCCATTGGGTGAGACACTGTTCCACAGCCTTTCGCAAGATAGTCTACAAAGGCAATTGGATATATTTGAGTAACGTGGTGTTAGAAAGAGAAGGTCAATATCCTTGGGCAACACATAGTTGTCGGGCCTACCCTCCGTTACACTTCTCGTATCAGGGCGATATTGGAATCGGTACCGAGGACTAACCAACAATTTGGTGCGAGTACTGGCTTAGTATCCAGATGATTATAACTCTCGCAATCTTTAAATAGTCTTGTTTATATCTTAGACACGACTGGAATATCAGATTCATCGTTGAATAGACTTTGTATCCTTATTTTTTTAATTGTAACAAGATAACTCAATTATATTAGAGACGTAAACTCAGTGTGAATTCGATTCTCGTTACCAGAACCAAAGATGGCGAAATCGGATTATTTTGATTTACTTGTGCGTAATTGCTTGTTCTTGTTCTGCAGTCGCCCGTATAATTGTTATTAGGTGAGTTTTAGTAAAAGAAAAAGTCACTTGTCCTTTTAATAATTTGGACAAGCTGGGCAATACGGGGATTTGATTTTTGCCACCCTAGGGAAGTTTGGAGTTTCATGAGGGGAAGTTTCTGGCTGACTGACGGAATGCCGCTGATTTTACCCGGCTTGACAGTCCCCGTTGGCAGGTTCATGTAACCACAGGCTTTTCTTTCGTTGATGAAGGTAGAATTCTTATAAACCGCCATTTTGAAACCTATTTTTTTCGACGGATTACTATGGTCGTTCCCGGTTTACATCGGTCGGGGTCCGAACAATTCGGATTAAACTCAGACCGATGTATACCGAAGAAGGAATGGGTTTCAAAATGGCGGATTATGGGTATACTTTAAGCCGGCATCTAAATATAACTGTAACTACTAATTAATTATCAGTCTGGGCCAGACAGATGCAGAAGTCATGTTACAATACGAATTTAACGAACCATTATTAATATAATTCCTTAAAATGAACAGAAACTGTGCTCCATAATACCTATAGATATTGTTACCAAATTGATAGAAATATTAATATAGATATCATCCACGTAGTTTAAAAGACCTTTCACGTTAATTGATAATCTCTACAAGAAATAGGTCATCTTTCTACAGTAGATAATAAGAATACAATTATCGCTGATTGATTTTAGTTATTTAAAAAAATTCTAGGGTAACGATTAACCCACCCTTAATTAACTTTTCTTGTTTGATATTTGACTGATTACAAAAAAAATATACTAGACTACAACGGGACTGTACCTATGTGGAACATCGTTTACCTTCTGAAAATATTGCCGATGCACCTCTGCTTGATGGCTGTCCTATAGAAATGACTGCACACTACATTTTGAGAGTCCATTCGATCAGTTTTCAGTTTTCTAGAAATTATCTATTTCATTTATTGAATTATGATGTTGTATCAAACCTAAATACGCTAAATACACTCGTCTCTCTCTCCCTCCCACTCCGCCCACTCTTTTTCTTTCCCTATACCCAACTCTCTCTCTCTCTCCCTCCCTCCCTCCCTCCCTCCTCCTCCTCTCCTCCCTCCCTCCCTCCCTCTCTCCTCTCCCTCCTCACTCTCCTCTCTCTCTCTCTCTCTCTCTCTCTCTCTCTCTCTCTCTCTCTCTCTCTCTCTCTCTCGCTCTCTCTCTCTCTCTCTCTCTTTCTCTCTCTCTCTCTCTTTCTCTCTCTTTCTCTCTCTTTCTCTCTTTCTCTCTCAAACTCTCTCTCGCATGCGCTCTCTCTCTCTCTCTCTCTCTCTCTCTCTCTCTCTCTCTCTCTCTCTCTCTCTCTCTCTCTCCTCTCTCTCTCTCTCTCTCTCTCTCTCTCTCTCTCTCTCTCTCTCTCTCTCTCTCTCTCTCTCTCTCTCTCTCTCTCTCTCTCTCTCTCTCTCACTCTCTCTCTACTCTCTCTCTCTCTCTCTCTCTCTCTCTCTCTCTCTCTCTCTCTCTCTCTCTCTCTCTCTCTCTCTCTCTCTCTCTCTCTCTCTCTCTTTCTCTTTCTTTGTCTCTCTCTCTCTCTGTCTCTTTCTCTCTCTCTCTCTGTCTGTCTCTCTCTCTCTCTCTCTCTCTCTTCCTTTCTCTCTCTCCTTTATCTCTCTCTCTCTCTCTCTCTCTCTCTCTCTCTCTCTCTCTCTCTCTCTCTCTCTCTCTCTCTCTCTTTCTCTCTCTCTCTCTCCTTTCTTTCTCTTTCTCTCTCTCTCTATCTATCTATCTCTCTCTCACTCTCCCTATCTATCTTTTTTTTTATTTATTTTTCTTTTCGCTTAAAAAACACCACATTGAAGTCACTTCTATGATAAATGAGTTTTATTTCTTTCAACATTTATCATTGATACAAGTTTGTCAACAGTTTCTTCGCGTTTTCATCAACTACTTAATTCATTCGAACTGAAATTTCAATTAAATCTTCAAGTTTTCTTTCTTCTACATTTGTCATTCTGTCATAATAAATCCCACACAATTTCGAAAACAAGATGTTTCATCATTTGCGTTGAATATTGCTTGTTTAAAAAAAAAACACACAAAATCTAACCTGAGGATAAGGGAAACGACGAAACAAAGGCTTTGAAAATCAAACCGTTTCTTCCTGTCATACTGGGCTAATTTACACTTAATTTGTGAAAGTTACAATTAACTTAAAAGTACTTTAAAATTCCTTTTACAGAGGAACTGAGACAGTAACATGTTCACACGATGCTTATAAAAGAGTGAACATGATAAGGTTTGTATACAATTAGCGAAAGAACAGGGTCAGACGAGAAACGTCGTGAACCAATGAAACCCGAGAATTTCTTCATTTTGAATGTTAATGTTGTTGGTATTTGACAAATGACAGTATTTTCATGTGTTTCGTGTGAGTTTTCTCAGGTGATCGCCACTTATTAATCCGAGCGCTTCTGGCTATTTAGACGTTACTCGAATGTAAACAATGAAGTTAAATTGGCGGGTACATACTTTGTGAAAAAAGAACTTTGGAACATAGATGAAAATAGCGAAGGCGTTACATCGTCATGATCCTGTGGTGATTCGCTATGCTTCAACATATTCTATCATAATTTATAACTCATTTTATCCAGTTTTGCGGTTTTTCTAACGGCTAGTATGATTTTAACACAAAACTCTAATCACATTCTCACTAAGATAATGAGTTCAGAATCTTTTGTCACGTTAAGTTTTAAATCCACATTCGTTACGTTAGTTATATATTTTACTCCGTTTGTGGTTGAGTTCACTATCAATAATAGTTAACAATCACTGTATCACACAACAGCCCCCTTTCTTTTTCTCGTCGTTTTTGTCAATTTTCATGCCTCCGTCCCGACCCCCGGGGCCCCCAGCTGCACTGCCAACGCCCTGTCTGGCTATAGTCTGGGCTGAAATACGGGGTAAATAAACATTTAATACGCTCACATTGTGACATATTTTCGGACATGTCAAGCATAATAAACTAGGCCGAGACACGGGGTGAGTTTCGGCATGAGAGACTAGGTGTAAACACAGAACTATGTAACATCAGAAATGCAAACCATGTGACAAATATGTGGACATGGCTATCAAGATAGCATCGGTTGAAACACACGGCAAAAACTATCCAAAGTGCTTACAATGTAACATTCTATCAGACAGGTCTAGGATGAATAACTGGGATGAAATACGAGACAAAAACCATTTAATGTGATTAAAATAAGAAACATTTTCGGACAGGTATGTCATGAGAGGTTCAATAAACTGACAATGTAACATTCTACCGGACAGGTCTAGAATTAAAAGCTTGGTTGCAACACATGACAAAGAGACATTCAAAGTGCTGACAATGTAATATTCTATCGGACAGGTCTAGAATTAAAAACTGGGTTGCAACACATGACAGAGAGACATTCAAAGTGCTGACAATGTAATATTCTATCGGACAGGTCTAGAATTAAAAACTGGGTTGCAACACATGACAGAGAGACATTCAAAGTGCTGACAATGTATTATTCTATCGGACAGGTCTAGAATTAAAAACTGGGTTGCAACACATGACAAAGAGACATTCAAAGTGCTGACAATGTAATATTCTATCGGACAGGTCTAGAATTAAAAACTGGGTTGCAACACATGACAGAGAGACATTCAAAGTGCTGACAATGTAATATTCTATCGGACAGGTCTAGAATTAAAAACTGGGTTGCAACACATGACAGAGAGACATTCAAAGTGCTGACAATGTACTATTCTATCTAACACGTCTGTCATGAGAGACTAGGTTAAAACACGACAAAGGAAAGTTTAATGTACTGACATTGTAAAGGTTTTATCGGACAGGTCTGTCATGAGAGACTAGGTTAAAACACGACAAAGGAAAGTTTAATGTACTGACAATGTAACATTCTATCGGATAGTTCTAGAATGAGGGACCGGGTTAAAACACGTGACAAAGGAAAGTTTAATGTACTGACAATGTAGTATTCTATCTAACACGTCTGTCATGAGAGACTAGGTTAAAACACGACAAAGGAAAGTTTAATGTACTGACAATGTAACATTCTATCGGATAGGTCTGTCATGAGAGACTGGGTTAACACGCATGACAATGAAACACCAAAAGTGTTTTAAATGTGACATATTTTGGGACAGGTCTAGAATGAGAGACTGGGTTGAAACACATGAAAAAAAGACATCAAAATTTCTAAAAATGTGACATATTTTCGGACAGGTCTGCCATGAAAGACTGGGTTGAAACACTCGACAAAGAAACATTAAAAGTGCTAACAATGTAACGTATAATGACAAAACAAAGGGAAGTAACAATCAATTAATAATTCCCATTAGTTTTGTACAAGTTACCTCAACATACATGTTTATGGAATGATGCAGCTCCGATAACATGTCGGTCAGAACCGTCCTTTCAAAACGGATTTATGTAATAGCTTTCTTCATTAAGCACACGTGGTAGTTTAATTAAAATCACGGGAAACGGCAACGGTAGCGTATTACTAACCATTTTACAATAAGATTTTGCGTAAATTCAAAACAACATCCCCTCTCACTTCAATAGTCAGGTAAGCAATATTTCAAAGTAACACATTATTGAGACGCTTCCATTATCGTGTCATATTACAATAGTATACCTTTTGATAAGATTAATATCCATATAAATCGTTTTCAACTCACGGAAACATTGTCCGTAAGTCGTTTAGTAAAATGGAAACCAGGTGAAAAGAAAAGGGACACATGTCAGGTACATTGTAAAATAGATTGGGAAGTAGAACTAGCTTACAACAAGGGAACGTTGTAACGGTGTTAAATCTCAACCAAAGAAATAAACAACACCTACCTATTGCCATAAAGACATCGCCTACACACATTCCCGTCTTGGCTGACGCCTCGGTAAACACGAGATTATTTTGTTCGGCGAATGCCTGCGCGTCCTGAAATCGATGAGGAAAAAGTACACGTACATGAGGTAGAACGGTGGTGTTGAAGATCACCGCACGCGTATGTAATGCCCCTTGAGGTATTTTATATAATAGATGAAACCCGAAATAGGTTTAGCAAAACAGAAACGTTTGGTTTAGAAAGGATATGCAGTATAACACCGCACTGTTCTTTGCATGTTCGAAAGACCGTCGGGTCTTACCATACACCAAAGAAGCGGTAGTTACGTCTCCCCTTCATAACACACAGTGTACATGTATTAGGGATACGTTTAGCATTTCATCAAGAAAGCATTTTCACGCTGTATAAATGGGTCTTACATAAAGGCACCATCTTTGTGTTAATTCTTTTGAATGAATTGTCTCACAGATTGCGTTCTGTTAGTAACAAGCGTTAAAATGTGACGAAAACGATCCTCATCGTTTGAATGATCATCTTCAATTTCTTTGTTTTACATATGCTGAAAACTTTTGTTTTCGTGAATCGATATTGAAACAAGTATTTGAGCCTTTCAGTACTTTGAAAAAGTACATGGCCTATGAATTTTCATATCTCTAGGGCACATTGCTAGCTTTACTTGATAAGAGTGTCGATTCACTCCATAATCTGGGTCTAAGATGCATCTATTCATCCATTAGAGTTAAGTCTCTAGACAGAAGTCATAGATAATTGTTAACGAAGTAAACCATTTAAAGAATTTATATCTGCAAGACAAATGTACAATATCTTAGCCAAATGTTTATGAAAGGGGATGGCAATTGTCCCAATTATCTAGTGTTATGCAACTTTATTACCTGTGTCGTCATTTTATCCATAGAAGACACCATTTTAAGAAAGATTTAATATTCATTCCGTTAGATAGTCACTTTAAGATAATACTATTTTTCCAAAATAAGCCGAAGTCAACCAAACAGTAATGGCAATACTTCTTTTTTGCACAATGCAAAGGCCCCTTCCAAAATTTAAAGGCCCCTTCCAAAATTCAAAGGCCCTTTCTATATAAAAAAAGAAGAAGCAAGAAAGCCCTTCAAAGAGGCATGGGAAAACGAACTGATGTTATGATATTCCTATAAGAATTGTTAACAACGGCTAGTAAACTACAAAAGAGAGCTTACATCTCTAGAGACGGCTCGTTTCTCCGCTGCCATATCTGCTTTGTTTCCCGCAAACACCATAATGATCTGTGAGTTTGCCTGCTGGCGCAGTTCTTTGATCCATTCTATGGCACGACTAAAACTTTTCTGAAAAGAAGTCCAAAACATGCAAAAATAGACACTATTGTACAACACAGGGCTCCTTACAATGCTGTAGTAACTCCTTTATCATTTAGAATATATAACGTTATCGAAACGTTAATGCAAGTTAGGGGGCCTAATGCACTGCTATATACTGTAGAACATGCAGGTGTATGACAGTGTTTTCACTGATAGGATGTGTTTGTGTCTTTAAGAGAGGTCCATCGGCTCTGTTCGTTACATTGGTGGCAGCGATGGGATAGAGACTTCACCTTCTATCCGAGTTGCCTTTCCCGCGTATTTCTCAAGGGTCAAGACTCGGGGCAAGTCTTCCCGGGGGTGGGAGTTATGTAAAGTTCGCGGAAAGTTTATGAAAATTAGGGAACCTAATGCATTGTCAAAGAGGACATGCTGGTATATGCATGAATAAAACAACTGACTAATTGACAACCAAGTTTTTCACTGATCGAGGTGATTGTGTCTTTTTGGTATTCATTTGCTCGGTTCGTTACACAGTTGAAGGACTTACAGTAGCGTTGTATATAGGACCACTGATGTGGCATCCATGTTCTTTGAATGCTAAGTTGATTCTATTAAACATCTTGTAAAACACGATATGCTTAAGGCATCAATGTGTCACTAAAACATTTTTACCATCTTTATTTGATTGGCAGGATATATTCTAGACGGTTTGTATATCATATGGACTCCAGCACCTTTGTCGTTAACAAAACGTTTGCCTATTCATTTTAACCGTTGCCATTTAAAGTTTGGTACAGGATAAATGTCTAGGCCTGAGGCCTGTGACTCCTAGGGCTTTCCTTGACCCGTCAGTACTACATATTCAATTGCACATACGAGATTCGGAATGTACCTTGGGGATAAGATAACCAAATATGTTTAATACTAAGATATGAATATACGTTAATAAGTCGGAGAATCTAGTAAGCCTGTAAGTTTTAGATCTCCTTTAATACTTGAACTAATGTATACACAACACTAACTTACGGACACTTGAACATAACTGTAAACCATTACTTGCTAGATTCGTCGCAAAATATATCAAGGTGAAATAATCAGCTTTTCTTCGTTACATGGACTCTTGTGTACAAAAGACCCTATGCCATAGGAAGCGATAAAGTATCACTGACATACAACTTACAAAATAAAGCTTTCTAGATGATGCCTTACGATTCGGACATAATCCATGTTCAAATGGGCTCTAGAATTAAAGATAACAACGTTACGTTGAGGACGGCGTCAAATCAAAGACCAGAGTACTGTTATTCTAAACATTTCTTGCTAAGAATTTGCGTTAGTTCAAAACAACAGTTCCTCTTCTTCAACTATTGGGCAAATCAATGATGCAATGTAACACATCATTGGAATCGTCTCTCCGAGACGCTTCCAATCACGTGTCAAATTGCAAATTAATTAAGATTCTATCAGTGTTTATCAAAGTTGTTTAGTAAAACCGACTTACTGAGTTTGTAACGTCATACACAACGACGGCCGCTTGTGCTCCCCGGTAGTACATGGGCGCCAGGGAGTGGTACCGTTCCTGGCCGGCCGTGTCCCATATATCAAACTTTATCGTCTGATTGGACACATTTATCGTCTGTGTTAGAAAAGCCGCTGAAATGGTCAATATGGAAAGGTCTGGCACCGTTTAACCCATTACCAGACAATAACGACATTTGACTACTTTGTTGCAGACGACTCAGGAAAACACTATGGGAAAAGGAGAAATTGCTCGCTAAGAGCAATTTTTCCTTTTCCCACAAGGTTTTCTATTTCATCAGAAGATTACTTACCAATTTCATCACATTTTGAAATGTCGTCTGCGAACTCTTTCAATTTGGGACAGTCGAAAATTTGTCGTTTGGGAAAGGGTTAAACGGGATTATTTTGTAAACAACGACCTTAACTTAGAAAAAGATATTATTTTAGATACCATCATCACATGAGTCTCCGGAAATTATTAACCGTTCTTGTCACGTGATTTTAGCTAGGTACACGTCTAACCCGCAAATGTAATTCCGAATGAATGAGATACAAATGTAATGAAATGAGTTTTAAGCGCCTTCAATACTTTAGATTATATCTTGAGCAACGCGCAAATCTTAAGGTTACGTCAAGAGCAAAGCGCTTCAGACAAAAAGGTATGGAAAAGATCATTCTCATATCATACTTACATCCTGTGGTTATAACAACAAGAAAGATCGTCATTCCATTCAAAAGAATTCAGTTTTTTGTAATGCTTACCAAACCATTTTACGCGCGAAATGACCTTAGCTGTCGTTGCGCCTCAAAACACCTTTCATTCATTCAATGTTCAGTAGAAGACATATCTAAAATGATGTTTTATGAGGAGGCATGCTATCGTTGCAGATTCTTGATATTAACATTTGTTGGAAAATCGTACACCTTATATACGTCTCTCTACATAACAAGTAGTTGCACCGAAGGTTGATTTCTGTGTCCAACGATTCTCACGAGATTCGGACCCATGACCTTGGAGTTCCGAAGCCAACGCTATACTCCGAGCTACTGTTCTCGTGTAAATCTGAACTCAGCGTTTTTATCCAATGAAAACACCTCTGACATAATATGGAAGCGCCGTATTGCTTCCTACAAGACTACATTTATTGTACTTTCAATTATATGTCTTAAATGTATCATCTTAACATCTAATATAATTAGGGAAACCGATATATATCACAGATATATTACACTATATTGTATAAGTTACCGACCAGAAACAATGTTATAAAATGATGGTCAACACATTCATACACATTTAAGGACGTTCTCGGTAGTTTTCCTGCGCACTTCATCTGCGCATTCATGGGAGATAATAATCTGTTACCGTAGAGGAACTTGCATAGTTGTTGGACAAACGTTTTTATTTGGATGAAATTTACTGTATGCAATTTTTTTTCAAAGAATAATCATATTATCTATAAAACTATGAAAGGTTATTAACATTATTATATATTTCTCAAACATACTTAGCCCCAAGCTTCTTTTTTTCAAGTTTAAAGTTATTTTAGTCGTTTTTATAAATGTTTTTTAAATACGGTTACCATGGAAACTGTCATTTTACAGAAAAACCAACTTGTCAACATATCCTTTTTCTTGCATTTTGTATATAAAGATCAAATTTTACTTCACATATTAAAAAATAACAATATTCTTTGAAAGGAACTTTGAAATATCATCATTTTCTGCAATATGCATATTAATTTTTATTGTTTTTTGTCAAATACAAAATTTTGAAAAACTGATTTGGGTTACAAAAATTGATCAGATTGTAATCATTTAAAATACCATTGAATAATAAAGTATTGAATGTATGAATTCATGTATTTTGTGTTAATAAACCTTCCAGATATTATTTTATTACCTTTTAATATGGTATGGTCATTTTGACATTTTTGCCACGAACTGTTACCATGGAAACTAACATTTTACAAAAAATCTAACTTGTCGACCTGCATTTTTCTTTTCATTTCTGAATTCACGATGAAATTTTGAAGAACATATAAAAAATTTAGAAAATTCTATGAAGGGATTATGTTTTTATAAAACTGTAGAACATGTCCTTAACTAATCAACGTGGACGCTCCTTGGGAAACGGGTTATTAACCTGCACACATTATGTACGAGGTGTATTTCTCGGGTCACGGAAATACCCGAGCGATAAGGATTGTCCTAGAGTATGTGTGTGTCAATGGCAACTAAGTACTGGTAACCGCACAATAACTTGGAAACGAAATTGTTGTGACTAATGAGAAAACACAAACATATTCACCTACCACCAACAGTGGCTTCACAATTCTCCACAAATTCTCCCTTGACAAATCGAAGGGCAATACTAGACTTCCCTACTCCAGTGTCGCCTAGCAACACCAGTTTGATGTTATGTGTCTTGGGGCCACCATTTCCGTTTTCAGCGCCGGAACTCGGTCGCGTTTGACCTTTAGCCCCGGCCTTATTACTCATGTCGAGTGGAAGCTGAACTGGAAATAGAAAAAGTAGTTCTTGATTAGAAGGCTCCAAGACGAATTTCTTTCAGATTATTTGTTAAAATTTACTGTTGATAAAGTTGTTGTGATGGAATTATAGAAAATGACACGTTCAAAAGGAAATTTACATGTTCATATCGTGGTTGAAACAAATATGTCGGATATGATTTAAATAATCTTCAATCATAATCTTCTGCAGCGGTGTCCTAAATATCTAAACACAATTATTTGGACACACTGTACCACTCACACTGTAGTAGATGCTTGTATTTGAAAACGCTGTGAGAAAAGGGAAACTTTCAATTCAATGAAAATATATCTTTTTCTTATACACTGCAGATTGTAAACCAATACTGTCGCCATTTTAAACTTCATTTATCAAACCGTTTGCTGCGGTTAAGGTGGTCATCACTTTGCTGCAGACGACTTAAGAAAACATTGTGGGAAAAGGAGAAATTACCATTAATGAGCAATTTCTCCTTTTCCCACAATGTTTTATGCCCTATCAGAAGATTAGTTTCCAATTTCATCACATTTTGAAAAGTCGTCTGCAAACTCTTTCAATTTGGGACAGTCGAACACTTGTTGTTTGGTAAAGGGTTAAGATGGTGTAGAGGGTTATCATGAACCGACGTTATCAGGTTTCATTATCAAGGTATAACAAACGTACTGACTATACAAATAGACCCTGATGTTGTTAATAAGTCTGGATACCCTCTCATCCCCTTACCTACATGTATTGATTTTTCGTTATTATTGGTCCCCAATAGAAATTCGTAGAAGTCATTGTGACAAAAGAATAAATTGCTTGTTAAGATTCTATTTGTTAAATATCGCTTCCGACTTAATTTGAAAAGAATATTTTTGTCGTACAATACTATTTCAGTCTGTTGAATACCGACTTATCCCATAAGTCCACCATAGGACCGATGAATAGTGCGGAAATGATTTTCTGGTCAAAAGGTAGGGAACTGGACATGCATGGTTTAGCGGTAAAAGTGATGGACTCAGAACACGAGGGTCCCGGGTTTGAGCCCTACGGAGACATCTGGTTTCCTGGAAGTGGCCTTTTGCAAGTCACTTCAGAGCCCTAGCCTTGTACTGGTGCATCCAGGAAAGCCTTTATAAAGCTGATACATGTTGGTATGACATTGACGAAGAGGTCCCATAGGACCCATAGGGTCTCCCGTACAGCCACCATGGGATCAAATGATAGCGCGGAAGTGATCTGTCTAGGTCAAACGATAGGGAACTCTCCCCAGTCGAATATTCGAAGCAAGAACACGAGAATACGTACGATTGTATTTACTCTTTCCCAAACAACTACGACATTTGACTTCTTTGTTGCAGAAGACTTTAGAAAACATTGTGGGAAAAGGAGAAATTGCTCGTGACGAGCAATTCTTCCTTTTCCCACAATGTTTCTGCCCTATCAGAAGATTATTTTCCAATTTCATTACATTTTGAAATGTCGTCTGCAAACTCTTTCAATTTGGGTCAGTCGAAAATGTGTTGTGTGGGAAAGGGTTAAAAGCTGCTCAAATCTGTTAACGGTTGGATCATTCGGTTAGAAACTCTCCTTGTTTCCAAGAATTTTACGCATAGGTGGCTTCATTCCGATCAAGTTTTGGAACCAGTCAGTCGTTTTAAAAGTCCTATGGAACCCAAACGCCTTTAGTGATTACTATATGCTTAAAATTGTCCATATCGCTTTAAATTTGCCCCTCAGGTAGTCTGCTTGCTTGCTTCCGACATTTTTTGATACGTTGGATTCGGTTTAAAACAGTATTTTTTGTGTTTTGATTAAAAAATGTACCGAGTAACTGACCATTTTAGTTTAAACTTGTTCATTTTACATCGATTGCGACGAAAGCTTGAAGCTTATTAAATTCACTCTCGATGACTGCTTCCTGGATACTGCACCAATACTCGCGCCGATTTGTGGGTTAGCCCCTGCAAATTCCACCATGCCTAACGGGGATTTGAACCCGGGACCCTTGGTACAGGAGGCTGACCCTCTACCACTGCACCACTATCGCCCACATTTTGGTATGCATATTTAAAAGGGATTTGACAGAGGAAGGCGGTGCTCTCTATCATATCGAACATCCCTCTCCCGGTATCCTGCAACCCAGCGCCTGACAAAAATCCAGAGGCCAGATTTATTCATAGATTCTCCTAGTCGAGCCAAGTCTCCTTTGGATAAGCCAGTAGTAGGCCTGGGTTCGAGACCCTGGCGAGGCGACTTTTCTCTCTAGTATTTAAACCCTCACCCAAATATACAACATTTTAGACATATGTCACATACATATTTACAGAGGATGTAAGGAACCAACATGCCCAAAGGAGAAATTGCTTGGGACAAGCAATTTCTACTTTGGTCACATTGGTTTCGACAAAAATGTAATAAAGATGTAATTCATCACACTTAACAATTGTCACATACGTATGTATGACAGGTCAGGTACATGTATTCCCAGCTGGAGGGTGGGGTAATGGGATAACAAAAAGATGTGTATAAGGTTAGCAGTAGAATGAAGTAATTCATGAAATACCTTCTGCTGTATGAAGTATCTAATTCCCTAGATCTGCGAGAATCGACATGCCTGTGGGATCGAACATGGGTTGTCGAAATGTCAGGTTAACACGATTAACAGTCGTTAATGTCTTAAATATCCTCCCTTGAAATATCTGCTGTCGTTAAGCACAGAAAATCCTCAAAATGCGTTCCTCATGCATCTATAGGTGAAGAAGTGTTTATCAAAACGCTAGAAAGAAAAAAAATCACATCTATAACATTTAATCCTTTCCCAAACAATAACGACATTTGACTACTTTGCTGCATACAACTTTAGAAAACATTGCGGGAAAAGGAGAAATTGCTCGTAACGAGCAATTTTTCCTTTGAACACAATGTTTTCTGCCCTATCAGAATATATTTCCCAATTTCGTCACATTTTGCAATGTCTTCTGCAAACTCTTTCAATTTTGGACAGTCAAAAATGTGTTGTTTGGGAAAGGGTTAATCGAATACCAGGTGTCGACTAAAAGGCGAACACCATGATAACTTGAAATACTAGTATTTTCTTAGAAAAATGAAAATGATAGGATGATACCATCGTGATATTTATGATCATTTTCTTTCCCTTTTTTTTATGATAGTTCGATGATTGCTTTTGATGAACGCGTATTCAACGATCGCCACTAAACCCAATTAATCAAACAACTAAAGTCAATCTTGTTTTAAACGACCGATATTAAGGTAGTCAACCCCTGATGGAAAACTTGTACTTGCTTTGGTTAAAGAACAAATTGAAAAGTAAATCATGAAAGTAGTTAACATTTCAAAGGCATTTCATTTGAATCCATACACAAATCGTATAATATAAAACTATTCGTTTTGTTAATCTTTGACTTTGTTATTCTGACTTTTGTAGTTTTTCCCCATCAGTCTTGGAATATTGCAAGCGACCACTATTAACCCATTACCAACCTGTAACGACATTTGACCAGTTTGTTGCAAAATAGTTTGGAAGATATTGTGGGAAAAGGAGAAATCGCTCGTTAAGAGAAACGACATTGACTGTACATGTTTTATGACATTTGGATGAAACCAATTAGACAACTAGAGTAATCGCTCCTTAGAACCAAATAGTGATGGAACCGACTTCATGCTTATGCAAACAGGTTAGATCCAGGCCAGCCACAAATTTTGGCGGCTGATCTGTGATCTAACCTGTTTGCTACTCTGTTTATCTTTCTTCATCAAAATTAAGCAGATATTTAAGGTTTTGGAAAGCAGACGACACAGAAATCTATCTCTAGAAAATAACCTTACATTCTAAAGGTTAAATACATAATCCCTGAAGTAGCGTTTGAGTCGTTTCAACTTAAGTGAACCATTAATCTCCTATCGTTCTTAGATAAACACTAAGATCTATTTGTCGATTAAGTGATCGCTAAATGCAAATTTCGAAATGTACGGTCAACCAATATTGTTCCATCGATAGTCTAATGCTGAAAGTTTACCGAAGTTATCGAGTTTTTACAATAGTACGACACAAACCAATCGATGTTTAGAGTTAAACTTTCAAGTTCGACACGTCGAAATGAATGAATTTCCCAAGTCCCACAAAATAACTAGACACCTTCACACAAACTTCACAATTACCATTCACTGTATTAAACAAAGCTTCAGGCCACCAAATACAGAGATATAATATCTTTATCACCACTGATAAACTTAAAGCATCCCCAAATGTTACATATATGTCGGTATATATGTACTTATATGTATCTTAGAAAGTACACACCGAGAATACGCCCCCTTCTTTGGTCATAATCGCGTTCATAAGACGGTGCGCACGCAGGCGCTCAATCAGGGCTCATGTAGCCAGAGTAAGTCTCACAGGCGTTTGTTTCAGGGTTTTGGCTGCGAGCGCCTCTGTGACATAGAAATGTTATCTCAATTGACTATTTCGTTAGTCAGAATGGTCCATTCTACAAAGTAACAGCTTTGATCATACGAGTTTTATTATACATGTAGTTTCAATCCTTCGAAAACTCCATAACATTTATCCACAACTGCACCAAAAGACTATTGTATAAAACCAAAGACCCAATGTTTATTAGGTCCTTGATAAAACCCTTCTCATTGCGAGATATTTATTGATAATCTTTTGATCAAAAGGTATTGTATATACAGTCAAACTTGTGCTAAGAGGCCAGCCTATGGAACTGAGAAAATGGCTGTTTAAGACAGGTTGGCTGCTTAACACAAATTGATGTCCACTATACATCCAACAATGGGACTTTCTGTAGAAATTGTTAAGTGCAGGTTGGCTGCTTAAGAGGATGGTTACTAAACACAAGTTAGACTGTCTAGCATGTTTCGGGGTAGAGAATTATTCCTACATATTGACGTGTGACAATGTTACGGCCCTGCTTTGTATGTGAATAAGTCAAAACATCTGGTATGAGGAAAGCGGTATGTGATAACCTGGGCAAATCAGAACACATCGGGTTTATCCAATGAAAACAGCTCACGGAAATACCCGAGTAGTTCCGATTGAACCTGGGCTTATGTAGCATACAAGACAACTCAACACTTAGCAGAGGTTGGTGTTTAAATGATAAGATAACGTTTTACTGTTCAACTTCCTTTTAGGCAGACAGCTCTCTACCTTAACCCTTTACCAAACGCCAAAATGTTCGAGTGTTCCAAATTGAGAGGGTATGCAGACGACATTTCAGAATGGGATAAAATTGGAAATTAATATTCTGATAGGGTAGAAAACATTGTGGGAAAAGGAGAAATTGCTCGTTACGAGCAGTTTCTCCTTTTCCCACAATATTTTCCATAGTTGTCTTCAACAAACTGGTCAAATGTCGTCATAATTTAGTGATGGGTTGACTGAAGAACGAAGTCAATGGAATAGAAAAACAAGAAACGATGTCGAACAATATGCATTAAAGAATTTTCACAGGTTCGAACATTTTAATTTTAGGATTATATCACATTTCCCATTGTCGTCTGCTGCAATATCAACTTCTTTGCAAATCTATGGACGACTGTCTAAATGAATCTACGTGAAAGCGTCTTTATAAATCAGAGCTTTTTCGATCAAGCGATGAAAACGCACGCAAGCAACCCTTTGCTGGTATCCTGCCTTGTTATATGACCCGTTACATTTTAATATGCACACTGGGTAAAAGCCAGTGATTCAAAACTATCACACTGCTTATTTTAAGCAGTTTAAAGACTCTTTATGATGGTTTCTCAACACTTCTATGAATTTTGCTAGAATATTCATTATCCGCCATTTTGAAACTCTTTCTTTCGTCGGATATATTCGGTTGTTCGCGGTATAC
Organism: Cerastoderma edule; assembly: GCA_947846245.1. Taxonomy (NCBI): domain Eukaryota; kingdom Metazoa; phylum Mollusca; class Bivalvia; order Cardiida; family Cardiidae; genus Cerastoderma; species Cerastoderma edule. The sequence continues at coordinate 3,290,200 of OX401422.1, forward strand.
ATCGGTCTGGTCCGGAACTATTCGCTTGACAGCGAATTGTTCCGGTCATGACCGGTGTATACATAGAACGACCGAAGTAATCCGACGACAGAAAAAGTTTCAAAATGGCGGAGTGATGGTATTCTACCTTAGATCGATGTTTTATGGAGTTAAACGTAAAATACAGGAAGACACCCGCGAAACAGTGATGATCGTAATTTGACAGGAAGGTCAAACTGTCAACAAATGACATTTGCCCGCTTTATTGGCCTATTTTCCATGAGAGTTGACTTCAAGTTTGCATTTACCGTTTACTCTTATAAGGACGATTTTACAATCCGTTCACAGCGGACGATTCATAAATTTAAACTTTTTGTAATATCACAAGTGATTTGAAAAAAGCCCGTACTCCATAATGTTTTACTTTATCGCATTTGTTGTAGAAGGTTTTGAAAACCACAGCGATAAACGGATCAATTGAATGAATTGCCCCTGAGGATTATTACAGGTTTTTGGTAATTTATTTTTTTTTTGGGGGTTAGACGGCAAGTTCATTTTCAACTTTTTAATCGCAAAATGAAATATGTGATACAGTCCCTTTAGTTGGATTTCAATCTAACTATAAGTATATCTATATTTTATTGCATAATACACATAACATGTTATATAGCAAATACAAAATTGTACATGACAAAAATACATGGATCAGCAGAAGAGCTCATGATGTTAAAGAGCTTATTCAAATACATAGATAAAAGGATATAGATTGATAATTTATTATGGTAAAAAGGCTTCATGCCGAAAAGTACAGGCATATATCATTTAAATTACAAAAACAAGTCAATAGCAAGGTAGGCCAAATATAACGTATTCTTAGTCGTTAATTGCTAAGAAAGTAGAAAATATTCGAAGCTTTCCTGTTGTGAGATACATTATTTCATCTCATATAAGATAAAGATTTGTTTACAGTGTACAGTTATCAAAGAACAAAAGATAATAATTCCTCGTGTCATCATTATTTTCATATCTGACCTATTTTGGTAATCGAACCATCGTTAAAGTTAAATAATATGCAACACACCGTAACATACGCATGCCTGTAAATAGACGCGATTGTACCCGACTAGTCGTGGCAGAATCCACGTGGAAGGTTTTTGTCGTTGATCATTGCTTTAAACAACTTGTTTGTTATCACTCATACAACACCTCTTTGATCTAGCCTATGACGACCTTATCATATCTAGTTAAACCTTATCTCCTTTTCAGAGTTTATCGTTCATTCCTCATTAATGCTGATGCATAGCTGAAATTAACTCTGGTAGAAGTATTTCTTAAACTTAAATCTTGTTTTACTTTCGTAATCAATTTCACGAATATCAAAGGAGCAAAACGCCGAACTCTTTTCCGCTTTTACTTTATTTCGATGAGGAATTTGCCCCTCACTATTATAGTTTTATTTGTTTGAAATTCGTTGTTGATGCTGTTGTTGTTTTTGTTTGACAATATGGTTGTCGACTAATGGAAACTTACAGCTTTACATCAATTGAATTTTACAATATTTCAGTTATACCACACTGATAAGTAAGGTTATTTTATGATATGATTATGGCGTATTGAAAGATGAATAAAAGATTAACAATATTGAAAAGAAAACGAAGGTGTTATAAGTTGTTTCGTGTGACTTTGTCCATTTATCTATTGATCGGTTGCCGATTGAATTGTCGACGAAAAAGCAATCATTTGAAATGCAAAGACATTTTTTTTCCACTATATGCAACAGGCAGCTTTCAAGGGAGACAATCAGTTATTGCGTTGTTCATATTTGACATGGTAGCTTCCCTTTACTTGAAGAAGTTGAACACAGTGATTCCAACCTAGCCTCCTTTACTACTCGCCTTATTTGCTTTTTTCGAGTTTTCATTTTTAATTCAAAGTAAACAGTTACACGTTGACATTTATTTGTTCTTTCTATATGTTGTAAATGATGAAATATCCATAGACATAGATAAAAGTCGGTTTTGTTCTCCTTTACAACATCTTCAGGAAGCTCTATGATATGATATATAATACAACTAGACGTATCTGAACACTATACACGGCAAGTACGATCGACCCTATCACCAAAACTGCTCGCTCTATCCTTTTAATTGTACCCCTTTAACCAAATGTCATAAAACTACCAATGTCCTATCGAGGCTAAGTAATGACCAAATACCATTCTCTCATTCTTTTTCTCAATAACGCCATATTTTACAACTATCTATGTGCTATCCATCAAAAGCCACGATAATTCCTTACCAAATACCGTTTTCTCATTTTTTCTCAATAACGCCATATTTTTCAACTATCTACGAGCTATCGAGGGTAAGTAATGATAATCCCTAGCCAAATACACTAGTCGTATCTACATACTATCGAGGGTAAGTAACGATCATTCCTAACCAAATACCATTCTCTCATTTTATTTCTCAATTACACCATATCTTACAACAATCAACTTCGAGGGTAAGTAATGATAATCCCTGCCCAAATACACTAGTCCTATCTACATACTATCGAGAGTAAGTAATAATAATTCCTAACCAAATACACTAGTCGTATCTACATACTATCGAGAGTAAGTAATAATAATTCCTAACCAAATACCATTCTCTGATTTTATTTCTCAATTACACCATATCTTACAACAATCAACTTCGAGGGTAAGTAATGATAATCCCTAGCCAAATACACTAGTCGTATCTACATACCATCGGGAGTAAGTAACGATCATTCCTAACCAAATACCATTCTCTCATATTATTTCTCAATTACACCATATCTTACAACAATCAACTTCGAGGGTAAGTAATGATAATCCCTAGCCAAATACACTAGTCGTATCTACATACTATCGAGAGTTAGTAATGATAATCCCTTGCCAAATACAGTAGTCGTATCTACATACTATCGAGAGTAAGTAATGATAATTCCTAACCAAATACACTAGTCGTATCTACATACTATCGAGAGTAAGTAATAATAATTCCTAACCAAATACACTAGTCGTATCTACATACTATCGAGAGTAAGTAATAATAATTCCTTACCAAATACCATTCTCTCATTTTATTTCTCAATTACACCATATCTTAGAACAATCAACTTCGAGGGTAAGTAATGATAATCCCTTGCCAAATACACTAGTCGTATCTACATACTATCGAGGGTAAGTAATAATAATTCCTAACCAAATACACTAGTCGTATCTACATACTATCGAGAGTAAGTAATGATAATCCCTAGCCAAATACACTAGTCGTATCTACATACTATCGAGAGTAAGTAATGATAATCCCTAGCCAAATACACTAGTCGTATCTACATACTATCGAGAGTAAGTAATAATAATTCCTTACCAAATACACTAGTCGTATCTACATACTATCGAGGGTAAGTAATGATAATCCCTAACCAAATACACTAGTCGTATCTACATACTATCGAGGGTCACTAATGATAATTCCTTACCAAATACCATACTCTCATTTTATTTCTCAATTACACCATATCTTACAACAATCAAATTTGAGGGTAAGTAATGATAATCCCTAGCCAAATACACTAGTCGTATCTACATACTATCGAGAGTAAGTAATAATTATTCCTAACCATATACACTAGTCGTATCTACATACTATCGAGAGTAAGTAATAATAATTCCTAACCAAATACCATTCTCTCATTTTATTTCTCAATTACACCATATCTTACAACAATCAACTTCGAGGGTAAGTAATGATAATCCCTAGCCAAATACACTAGTCGTATCTACATACTATCGAGAGTAAGTAATAATAATTCCTAACCAAATACCATTCTCTCATTTTATTTCTCAATTACACCATATCTGACAACAATCAACATACAGGCTAAGTAATGATAATCCCTTGCCAAATACACTAGTCGTATCTACATACTATCGAGAGTAAGTAATAATAATTCCTAACCAAATACCGTTCTCTGATGTTTTTCTCAATAACGCCATATCTTAAAACTATCTACGTGCTATCGAAGATAAGTAACGATAATTCCTAACCAAACTCCGATTTCTCATATTTTTCTACGAGTCGTTTCTACTTACTATCAAAAGTAAGTAATAATCATTCTTAACCAAAAAACATTCTCTTATTGTTTTTCTCTCAATAACGCCATATTTTCAACCATCAACATCATGAGTAAGTAATGATAATTCCTAACCAAATACCATTCTCTGATTTTTTTCTCTTCTCAATAACGCCATATTTTACAACTATCTATGTGCTATCGATGGTTAGTAACGATAAATCCTAACTAAACTCCGTCTTTTCATATTTTTCTACCAGTCGTTTCTGCGTACTATCGAGGGTCAGTAATGATAATTCCTAACCAAATACAATTCTCTGATTTTTTTTCTCAATAACGCCATATTTTACAACTATCTATGTGGTATCGATCCATGTTTCACAGCCACTCGACACCAGAGACATGTTATCTGGTTAGCACATCCACTCTGCCCCTGTGGCCTCAGCGTACGGTGTTTGTTTGTGACTTCGTGTGGATATATATTACAATATTGGATATATCATCGCCTTTAACGGGTTCGTAAGATAATTCTTTCGTACATACAGACGTGTACTGATTGGGCTGGATTTTGATCCCTGGTGTTTTTATTCATTAGATCTACCAAACTATAACGAAATTTGATCAGTTTGTTGCAGACGACTTTTGAAAACATTGTGGGAAAGGGACTGGTTTTAATCTGGTGCTTGAACCCATAAGATCCAAACAATAATGACATTAGAGCAATTTGTAGCAAAATACTTTGGAAAACATTGTGGGAAAAGGAGAAATTGCTCTTTACGAGCAATTTCTCCTTTTCCCACAATGTTTTCTTCCCTATCAGAAGGTTAATTTTCAATTTCATCACATTTTGAAACGTCGTCTGCAATTTCTTTTAATTTGAGACAGTCGAAAATTTTGCATTTGGTAAAGGGCTGTAATCTTTGGTGTCAGCGTACAGGAATGGAATATCTTTCTATGTTGTTGGTTCGCCCCAAGCTGTAGAATGCTTTCCGACATAGACAACTTTATTTTCTTTAGTCGAGTCCGTCTGAGTATGCTACCATCTTACCTTAGCCGTTGAAAAGGCATTTTGAATGGTTTGCTTTAAAGGCACATTAAAGGAGATTTATGCTTTATAAAACTATAGTAATTGGTAACATTCTGGTCAGATTCAAATAGTTATCACCAAAAAAAAAACCATCAGCACAACTTAAACGTGAAAGCCACCAAAAATTAACCCAGATTAACCAGTTTAATTGTGTGATTCTTGACCCCTGACCTTGACAGTTGATACACAAATGTTTGAACCGACCAATCAGAATTCGTTATTTTGAATATGTAAACAAACAGGTTGTTGATAAACATGATTGAATTGGAGACTTCTATATTTCAAGCACAAAATAACTTATGTTAAAGGAGTCTATTTAATAATGTCTCAATGCATTTGTAAATTAATTGTCATGACTTTTATGAAAATAATAAAAGAACTCCATATATTTTTTTAGTAATTTATTTCTACTTATCTCCTTTTATGTGCCTTTATATGCAATAGTAGAGGACAGTGATATGGTAAGATAATAGCATTTTCTTTATGGTGTTGACCAAAAGTGATTGTTACAAAAGCAGAAATAACTCATTTCTCGTCATGAGCGATTTCTCATACTATTATAAATGTTTCTTCACTTTTCTACTTTAGCTGTGTTCGAACTGCATTTTGATTCGACAATGGATGTGTTGCGTAAACCTTTACGAGCATACATTTGTTTTTCGTTTTCGTCTGTCTTATTTACATTCATATAGACCATCCCGCTTAATCAACCCTTAGAATGCTGGATAATTCTCTAAAACTATATTTTCATTGTCGTTTGATTTCTAAAACCTTATATACCTGCTTGATTCTAATGTTACTCAGAGAAGCAAACATATTAGATCTCAGGCCAGTCGCCAATTTCCTTGGCGGATGTCCTGGATCCAACCTGTTTGTATAAGCATGAAGTCGGAGGTTAATGCTTCGTCGTTGACTGTTTCGGATTATTAGCTACATTAAACGCGAGTTTGAAAGTATTTTAAATGATTAGTTTCTTTGCAGTGTTAAGAGAAACTCGTAGTAACAAAGAAGAGTATTATATTTTCCGTAGAGACTTTTCTTATTCCAATATTTTGCAATGATTGTGAATCTAATTATGCATAAAGGATAACATCAGAATTCTCCCTATACAACTAGGATGTTTGTAGTACATTTTTGCATTAAAGTCTTTTACAAAAAGATGGACTTGTAAAAGACTAGGTCGCTCGCTTAAAGCTTTTCTCAAATTGTCACACTTGTTTCTTATATATCATGTGTTCAAATAAAATAACTTTTGATTTAAACAGTGCAATTTCCGCTGGTTATGATTTTAAGATAGAATACCCATTTTCTGTCACTTCGAAAATCATTCCTTCGACGGTTTACGTCGGTTGTTCTCGGTATACATCGGTCGGGGCCGGAACTATTCGATTTAATACGAATAGTTTCTGTCCCGACCGATGTTTACCGAGAACGACGTAATCCGTCCGACGAAGGTAAGATTTTCAAATTGGCGGATGAAGGATAATCTAGCTCTAAACGCTGTGATATAAAAATGCACTTTCAGTAAGAAATGATTTTAACGACCACGTTTTTAACAGATGATATATCGATATGTATGTTTGATGATAGAACTGCAATGGAAATGCAGTAAAACTTGTAATCATTGACTAATCCACTTTTAAAGCAACAACAGACGGAAAATAATATCAAAGTACACACAAGTATAACAAACTCATCTATGATTCGAGTTGAAACGATTGTGCAAAGAAATGTTCTTTAAGAGCATTTTATGCTTATTTCACAGTGATTAATAATGCGTACGATTGCAGGTGAAGTACATTAAGGTATTATGGAGTAAAGAAATTAACGGTTTATATCTTAACGAGAAAATCTATGTCGATTCGTATATACATCTATAATCTATCTCATTTAAAGACAATTTTAGACAAATGAAGCTATGTCGTCTTGTATATAGCGAAGGCGAATGTGTATTTGTTACAACGATTTCCAAGGAAATCCTAAGTTGTATCAACGTTTATTCACATCTAAGCTATGTCAATTCATGACAAAATCAACTTTGTCGTCTAGTACAAAGCGTAGGTGGAGATGTTTTTCTCATGACGATTTTAAAAGAAAGCCTGGATAGTACTACATGAAGGCTATGCATGTAAATGACACGGGTTTATAATGGCTATTCTTAAAACAACAGATTCACGGACGGCTTTAATGCCTCGTTGTAAATTGTAACAAATCAATACAAATTAATTAATACATTGTAATATCGAATGTTATCCATGCAGAAAGGGGGATTTATGCATCACCAGCATTGAATCAAATCATATCCAGTGTTAACCCTTTACCAAACACAAAATTTTAGACTGTCCTAAATTGAAAGAGTTTGCAGACGACATTTTACAATGTAATGAAATTGGAAAATAACCTTCTGATAGGGTAGAAACATTGTGGGAAAAGGAGAAATTGCTCGTTAAGAGCAATTTCTCATTTTCCCACAACGTTTTCAGGGTCATCTGCAATAAACTGGTCAGATGTCGTTATTATTTGGTAAGGGGTTAAACCTAGTCAATCTGAACTCGGAATATCCAAGCTGTCAAAGGATGAAATGTCTACGTCTGGATAATTCGGACTAATTTAATCTATACACATCGGGTTTATCAAATCAAAACGCCCCTAACATAACGCGGAAGCCGCCATGTTGCTGTCTCGTAAAACGACGTTTGTTGTACATTCGTTTTGCAATGAGTCTATCAAATGCAATATCTAGATAGCATAGGCGTAGGAGCGTTTTCAACATGGGGCAACTTCAGGTGAAAATCGGTCTAAGAATAAATGTTCCTAAACTTTTTAATGACTCTTCATGCATTTACAAATTCAATAACATTATGAGAATTAAAAGAATGCGTATGAAAATGTCTATCTTTAATAATAATAAAAAAAAAAAGGGATATGCCAGATCTGGATCTCACGCGGAAATCAAATGTATTGATTTAAACAAAAAGTGGACGCGACCAGACTGTCACAGCCACGGATTCATCTATACTAAGAACGAGAATAAATTATTTTTCAACCTTTAGCTAACAATTGAAGACAATTTTGAGTCTGACTCCTTAGAACAAGTTCTATTACACCATTGTTTATGTCAATCAAAACTTCCCGGGTATTTTTGTGAGATGAGTTTTCATTGGATAAACCCGATGTGTTCAGATTGCCATTTGCGATGATGAAGTCAAAAAAATTTTGGTTATTGTTCGTTACAAAAGGCGAATTGGAATTAGATAAAGCACAAAAACACACATTTATTTTTATTTTGCAGCTAAATTTCGTTTCTTTTATTTTTCTTTTCAATTCAAATATCTTCATTTGCCATTGTGAATATTGGGGGGGGGGGGGGGGGGGGGGGGGGGGGGGGCAAACAAAGTATACTCTGGCCCCCCGGTCTGAATATGGGGGGGACGGGTCCCCCCTGGCCCCCTAGCTCCTACGCCTATGGATAGTCATCTTATTTGACAATGGGTACAAACATATATCACAAGTTATAATCTCACTATCGAGTATGAGTTACCGATCAAAGATAATGGTTGTAATTGATATTCAATATTTCCATATATATATTGAACTATTCACCGTGGATGTTCATATGAAATGAGGTATTTGCAGGGGACACATAACAAAACAATTGACAAAGATGACGATTTGATTTTGCCAATGCCACATCGTAACCAAATTCCTGTTGAAGAATCGTCGTTTAACCCTTACAGTGCTGGAACCAACTTCATGCTTATGCAAATAGGTTGAATCCAGGCCTGCCGCCAAGTGAATTGGCGGCTGACCTGTGATCTTACCTATTTGCTACTCGGGGTTTCTTTCTTCGTCAGAATTTTGAGGATATTTTA